>APFE031310398.1:22974-103984 GCA_000404065.3 Pinus taeda
TAAATATGTTTTTATTCCTTTATAAGAGCTAGGTGTTATGTTCAAATCTCTGAAATGCCTAATACTTAGCTGCATACCAGGTGTAACTCACTTGACTCAGGTCAACCCTTTGTCACCTCATTACAAGACTGGTGAGAATCAACCCATCTATCATCTAGGTACAAAACCAGTAGGAATTGACACGTCACGTGAGTATAAGACATCGGAATCAACCAAGTGAGTACAAGAACAGCCATTTGTAAATTCATTAAACTTGTTAACAATTCCATTACAAATTATAATGCTATGTTAAAATAAAAATTTTAATATTATGTTAAATAGTTTAGCCCAATAGTTAATTTATTTTCATAATAGATGAATGCACGGTTCACTTATTTTTGGAATTCCCGGGTAAGATTAAGACTTGCCATCATCCTGTTATTGCTTTTCAAGATCAATGTAATGAATTAATCTTTCTCTATTATTGGGTGCTTCACTAATCACCCCATATCATCCTCCAACATGGAGTGCACGTCAATCAAATTACTGATCATCATCCTACTATTTGCATCTATGCCAAACAGAAAAAAGGAAATCCTTCATACGTCTATTATTATTTCCATGCTTACCAGCATCACGGTAGTTTTAAGCAATAAATAAAATGAATTGTTGTTTGAATAGAATGTTCGTGTGGTGGTATTTTTTGTTGGGAATGATTTCTTTGGCAATTATCCTTATGGTAATCCCTATTCAGCTTCTTGTCAAAACATTTCAAATATTGAAATGTTGTAATCGTGACGGTTGGCTTAAATCAAAATAGTGGTCTAAACTATAATATAATTTCGAAGATCATATCATAATATTTAATTATTTATGAAATGGAGGACAATCAACTTAAACGTTACTTTATATATAATTATTAGTGAAATGCAAAATAATGAACTCAGATGGTCTCTATGTTCATGATCAGCAGTGTAAAGAAAGTAGATAGTAGTGTAAAGAAAGTAGATAGTGGTGTTTATACGTGTTAAAAAATATGTTTGATTTTTGGCTTTATAAAAATGGCGATCAACATATCTAAACGATCAAAATAATTTAGGGATCACACCTAGAATATGTCACGCTAGCCCCTAACATGACTAAATTTTTTCCCACAGAGTTTCGAACTGATGACCTTCACATCATGATATGACTTAATAGTATACTATATTATCGTA
This sequence comes from Pinus taeda, assembly GCA_000404065.3. Taxonomy (NCBI): domain Eukaryota; kingdom Viridiplantae; phylum Streptophyta; class Pinopsida; order Pinales; family Pinaceae; genus Pinus; species Pinus taeda. The sequence continues at coordinate 24,171 of APFE031310398.1, forward strand.
TATTCTGGGTGGTAGAAAATATTGAATTTATATTTCCATTAATATATTATATTTTATTAGTTATATTAGAAACATGATGACCCTAGCTTTCTTAGCATCACTCAGACTCGATTTGTTGGCTCAAAGAGAAAAACAAAACTAAGAAAAATCTGCCGATCTTGCCATGTAGCCAAAAATCAGAAGTACATAAGGGCCAAAATATAGAGAAAATGAGAAGGCAACCAATATCCATCAAGGAACATGAGCGAAGTCTAGAGTATGACATGCACCTCATGCATCTAGAGGGTGAGGACCATGATGAGAATGAAACTGTATGTGAGCTAGATGCCCATCCATCTGATCTAGGTAGCCATTGGTGCATCGTTGGCTCCTTATAATGGAACCCCAAGAGATAAAGTTGTGCCATTGGTTTTGTTGTATATAATTCATGAAGATGATGGCTTCATTACAATTATCATGTTGTTGTTGCCTCATTTCATCCGGCTCTCCCATGATACCCGTCATCTAAACGACCAAAGAAACCAAGGAAGGAGGTCGTTCGAAAGGGCTTGGGGAAGGGGCCCAGTGTTGACCCACATTCCCCCATACTCTTTGCCCAAACCCCCATCGTCAGTCATCCTTGCTTCTACTTGGCCTTCGCGCTTCAACTGTTGTCCACACGACACATTCCACCCCACCGTGAGCCTAACCACGTTGGCCAAGAATTATTCTAGGCACATTAGGATGCCAAAGGAAGAGCTCTTCTATAACACATGTGCAATCCCATTTCCCTCAAGACCCACAAATTTTACCCTAGCAATGAAAAAACAAGAATCAACCCTCCCTGACTCTCACTACACTAGCATCAAATTTTTGTTCCTCCACCACCCATGAGGAGGAGATTCCCAACAACTCCCCGAGGGTGGTGATGGAGACCCCCGAAAACCCTATCTTAAGACAAATTCCTAATTCTCACCACACAACACCCAACAATTATGGACCAGTGATTCCTTAAGATGGGAGTCACACAATTCACAACCATCGACTAGATAAAAAACATGGATCATCTCTAGAAAACCACTTGCAAGAATAGAATAGAAGCAAAATGATGGAAATCATAAGACCACAGAACAAAACTTACCTAAAATCCTTCATAGGCATCAGAATCCCTCCAATAGGTATGCCACCGCACAGACTTGAGGAAATGTACCCACTAATAACCACTAGTCTATGGGTCCCATGTCATGCATCTATGCTTCTCTACTAGACTGACTTGAGATCCCCACTTCTCAGTTGCAATATCATCAAATGAAATTACCAAGTATTCGAGCATTTATAGGTTAATGGCCTATGCACACTCTATGTCATTTATGCCACCCACTCTAACTCCCATACTATAAAATGTTAAATAGTAAAACCAATTAACCGGACCAAGGTTTATAACACTTGCATTTCTTCTCCAAACTTCCTAGCTTCCTACAGTAGGTGTCTTGGTAACTTGTGTGATTTCAATCGCTTGTAATGAGCTTATTTCTTGTCCTCTTTGTCTTGGTAACTTGTGTGATTTCCATCGCTTGTAATGAGCTTATTTCTTGTCTTCTCTAGTCAGCTCTGATTGACCATGGTCTTGCATGTCTAGCAAGGTAAATCAAAGGTTGATATTTATCTCCAAAGTAGTTATGCATTTTTTTTAATTGAATTTATTAGTTAAAAAAAATAATATGAGCAATTGCCATATGAAGTGAGCAATAGTTTTTTCAGCATATTGTATTAATAAGGCATGGTATTGCCCATGATGTTATAATAAAATCTATTTATATGTTGAAAACCATCATAGTAAATTGCAATAAATTTTCATGGCTTAAAATCTTGATATATATATCTTATAATATTCTAACTTATATATTAATTCCTTTATAATTTACAATAATAATAATTTAAAATAAAATTATATTTAGTTATTTTATGGTTTTTTAATCTTTATAATAAATAACACTCTTTTAATATTTATTACAAAATGATTATTAGATTTTGTGATAATTAAATTAAAATTATGAAATTCTTATTCAAGATAACGCACTTATTATAAGCATAGCTATAAGTGCAAATATTTTCACACGTTGAAATTTAAGAATAGCAACGCTTAACTAAAAATATTGATTATTGAAAGATTATGAAAAATATTTTCTACGAACTCTATGTCATTCAATACTCTCACATAAAACATTATCATTTTCAAAACAACCCAAATCACTAAGTTTGTTTTATTTTGGATTATACTTGAAACATTTGATGAGAGATTATGTAATTTTTGTGATATTAAAAAAATCAAGAGAGCTTGTTTTGTATCTCATTTGAAATAGTTTTTTTTTTTTTAAATAGAAATTTAAAATATAATTATTTATTAAAAAAATGGATAAAAAATATTTTTAAATTTAAAAATAATATGTAAAATAAATTAATAAGTTATATTTTTTTTAAATAACTATTATCATTAAAATAAATTAACATATATCTATACATCTTGAGTGGGTCTAATGGTTAAGAGTACATATATTTCTAAGAGGTTGTAGGCTCAAAATTAGAGGGGTAGAGTATGTATGCCCTTGTAAATTTAACAGTTATTGTTGTAACTTCAAAATTACATTATTAATTTATTAATGGTAAACACATATATGGTGAAGACAATAGATAAGATAAACGTGAATTGTTTTTACTATTCAAATGATATGTTTTTATAATACATTCTTGTGAAAGTTATCTTTGAGATGATGACATAAGGTCAGATAATTTGAGGTCTCAACCCGTGATGGTTTAAGGATTACCACCAACACTGGAATGCTTAGTGCTGTTCCTGGAACTCTTCCAAATATGGAAAAAATATGAGGTCTTATGCTCAGGGAAGTGCTCCTTAATGCTTTGAGGAGGAAGACCTTCAACGTGGAAGAAGGGAGGTCTACAACATGTGGTGGTTTAGGGAAGGCTGCCAACCAAAGGAATGCTTAGTGCAACTCTCATAACTCTTCCAAATCTAGAAAGAAGTTAGAGTCTTGTACTTGAGGAAATGCTCCTAATGCCTTGGATAGGGAGACCTTCAACCTAGAAAAAAGAGGTCTACAACCTGTGGTGGTTTAAGGAAAGCTACCAACCAAAGGCATGATTATGGGCCTCTCTGTCTCTGACTACAGCTTTAAATTTGGGTATGGTGATTTCTAGTTGTAACCTAGAAGAATGGAGGTCTACAGCATGTGGTGGTTTAGGGAAGGCTCCTAACTGAAGGAATCCTTAGTGCAATTCTCATAACTCTTCCAAATCTAGAAAGAAGCTAAATTCTTCTACTTGAGGAAATGCTCCTGATGCCTTGGAGAGGGAGACCTTCAACTTGAAAAAGGGAGGTCTACAACCTGTGGTGGTTTAAGGATTTAAGGAAGGCTACCAACCGAAGGGATGATTATGGGCCTCTCTCTCTCTCTGACTACAACTCTGAATTTGGGTATGGTTGCTTCTAGCTGTAGGCTTAGGCAACAGGTTCAAGTTGTGGCTCAGGCTCGCTTAATGCATCTTGGAAACTTATATATGACCATCACTTTCCTCCTTGATGATACAAGATGAGAATAAGAAGATATATCAACTACAATACTTTTCAATATTTGAGGACAAATCATGTTGTATGAGTGAAATATATTTTTTTCTATTGAAGGCCATTGCCTAAAAGAAATCCATCCAAGTTGAATCTTTGTTTATATAGGAGGCTTACTTTTGAAGCATATGTTTGGAGAATGAGTGTGTGGACGACAATGATTGCATGGGTGAATATAAAAACAATGGTCTTTCTTATGACCAACTATGTCACAATCTTGGCATTTCACAATCTATTGTGAATGTGGAGGAGAAGAACCCAGAACATGTGAAGACGGAATGTCATAAATAAATCCAACACTCAAAAATTTGATGGGCTTTAAGTAATCTAGAATATGAAATGACACCTTCTTATCATATTAAAGACTTCTTTCATGAATTTTGCTGACAAACGCTTCCCAAGGTTTGATGATGGGCTTGGGAATTGTAGGATGAATTTGTGAATCTGCGTGCAAACCTACTCTTGAAATTGACACTTAATATGGATTAACATCAAATTTACTGACTTGATCAATTTTTGGTTGTTGATGGGTGTTTCTTTCAAAGTTTTATAAATGGTTGTTATTAATAATAGCTAGTTCAAAATGATGTGTTTGCTACTGGAACTCATCTTGGTGAACATGTGGTTCGAGGTGCAAAAATTCTATCTTTCTTGTGCAATATGGAGGTAAATCTGAATGTCCAAAAGAGTTTTCTTACTGAATTTTACCATCCCCTAAACTATGGAAAATATTAGGGTATTCAATACCTTTAATGCATCATCAATTAGATCCATTTCAAAAACAATTGTATTAGGAGAATGGGGCTGGCTTCGACTGCAATTGCACCATCTAATTTAGAGCTGTATTCACCAACACATGAAATAATGCAGATTCACGTTCTCAAAATATACAATACAACTGAGGAGGCATATATTCTCTCGACGCATATACATCACCATAACTTGGACAGACTCAGTTGTCACGACTCACAAGTTGGATTCAATGTACATTGAATATTCAACACATAAACTATTCAGTCCTCAACTTTCATAGTTTTGCTTCATAACTGAGTTGTCACGGCTTGGGATATAAACTATTCAATCCTTGCAGCAATTATACCCGCAACCATCAAGACGATTTGTAGGAGTCGTATGCGTAGACTACATAACTCAAAGAGCTTCAAGGCTTTAGTGTAGAGACAATGGACAATTCAATGGTGGTTCAACACATTTAGTTTTGTATTTCAACACATGAACAATTCGCTAGCATAACATAGGATTAATGCTGCAAAATTTGCAAATATTTTCTGACTGATGAGACTATCATTACTATGACCTTTCATCGATGTCGTCTTACATGGCAGATTTAATTGTTAGAAAGCAACGCCTCGACTCTTCGTGCCTCAATATCAAGTAAAATTTTGGGAGTGGTGGAGGCATTTATGAGTGTTTAAGCAAACTTTTAAAGAGCTTAAAAATAGTGCCGAGGAGATTGACACTTAATTCGCACTCCAATCTTGGGAAGGTGAAAAGCTCAGTCATATTATGAGGAATGCAGGATAACACTTTTGAGAGACTGGGTCCGTGCCATTGAGACATTAGGTGACAGCGTTTTGACAACGTAACAGTCCAACAGATAAAACTGACATCGGAATAATGCATGGTGAGGAGATAGTATACACAACAAACTATCAGCATTCGAGTTTCCACAAGCCTCTCGATCTTTAGAACAGGAAGAGAAACGTGTTTGTACTGGTTTCATTTATTGTTCACAAGCCATGTCATTAGATATATTAAAGTCATGCCATTATTATCTTAATCTCTTGACAAGTTGAAATTCACCTCCAAAGATATTAATCCTTGTGTTGTCGTATCCCACTAAACGTATTTCTGATCACTAGATCCAATTATTACATGTGTATCCACATAAGCAGAATGGAATCATGTGTTTGGAAAAGTCTACCAGGAAGACATGGCCATTGGGATTTTACCTCAAATATTGTAGAATTTGTATCTCTCATCTCCCCATCATTTAGCAAACATCCACTCAATTATAGTGCAATGATTTCAGTGCAGAAATGACCCACAGAGCCGCATTGAAAAAATTCGAATGGAGACCAAAATTATGGAGAGCATAAACCAAGACACCGTCTTCAACATTGGCTTAATGCACATACAAAGAGCACGAACATATAATATAAACCAAGGATTAATCCACATATCAATCTATAAACATTGTAATATTTTAAACGAAGGCATATGAATAGCCCAACTGTATCACATTCAACGCACAAACTTGCCATGGACAAGCACACATACACCTACACATTTAAATTATTCAACTCTTCAAACAGCGGCACATACAAATGGTGATATTGGCATTCCCTTGACCAGCAAACGCATGGAGTTCAAGCTTCCAACCAATGGACTAGTGTACTAACCAATGTTCAATGAAGGGAAATGCATGGACAAAGCTTGGGAGACGACATACACATAGTACTCAATGCATTCAATGCCAATACAACTTATAGTCCAACACAAATAAATGAATTAATGCCCGACCAACGTTCCATTAAACTTTGTGTATGAATCACCAGAAAATAATGCATAAAAATCAAACGTTTGATGACTTTTTCATTCACTCCAATCAACTATTACAATTCAGTTTCACAGCCAGCACCTCGATAGGTGCATATTTGAAAGAGTTCTGAGAACACCCGGGTTTGGCTACAAATACGCAGAGGAAGGCCACAAAAAACCAGTGGCTCACAAAGTTTAGATAGGGCGGGAATACTCATGCTTTGATGCTATGTTAAACTCGCGGATGGAGGAGAGAATATATAAGATAAACATGAATTTATTTTACTATTCAAATGATATACATATATAATACATTCTTATCGCCCTTAGTGTTTATACACAAGTGATTTTTTGGATTCTTATGAACATTCTACAACAATTATTAGTAGATTAGGTGTCCAACAATTAATATTTTGGATATGATAATATTTATTTCTCTTACATTAAGTTACTTATATTACTGTGTGTTTTAAAATTTATTTTGTTTGGTTAAGATTTTGTTTTCTTAGGATTTAATGGAATAGGTTAATTGCCTAAGATTGAAAGGCATCTCTAAAGCGTGAAAGCCAAAAACCACCCAGTAATCATTTTAGTTGGCATGGTTTTCTTGAATAACCATAATGAGTCAGCATGTATTTATTAAACAAAAAATACTGTATTCACTGCTGGTTAGACAACTAAAATACTATAAATTTTCCCATTGTTTTAAAAAATAAAAATACCTGTTGAAATAAAATTCATCCCTCGCGCACCAAAAATGATAGATCAGGTAAAGCCATTCAATTGCCTTACCAATGGCAGGCCATTCGATTTTCGTTTCCATTTTGTTTTTGTTTTTCCCTTTGGGGGTTTGATGTGATATATTCTTCGATTTTGTATTTCGATCAAATTATATATATTTTTTATTCTAAATATTTTCCATAAAATTAAGCAAGGGAGTATTATGTAAATATATTGTTTTAGCTTAATATGTAATCTTTAAATTAATAAATGTATTATGTAAATATATTGTTTTAGCTTAATATGTAATCTTTAAATTAATAAATTTAGTTTACAGATAAGTTATAAATAAAAATTATAATTATTAATGAAGTAAAATATTTCTAATTAATTGTATAATTTACATGAAAAGATGGAATTTCTGATATCAAATGTTTTAAATTTATTAAAATTCAATGAAATCTAACAGTATTTCTATCACATTTTAATCATTTATAAGCATTCATATTAATCATGTAATGAGTATATTCTTTTGAGAATTAATCTAGGTTGTGAATTAAAAAAAAAAATCAACATATGGCCCACATTAAATTGAAATAAGAAACTTTTCACTAAAAACATAATAATAAAAATATTTAAAATTCAATGAAATCTAACAAAATTTCTATCACATTTTAATCATTTATAAGCATTCATATTAATCATGTAATGAGTATATTCTTTTGAGAATTAATCTAGGTTGTGAATTAAAAAAAAAAATCAATATATGACCCACATTAAATTGAAATAAGAAACTTTTCACTAAAAACATAACAATAAAAATATTACCTAAAAATAATTAAAAATACATAAATACCCAACTCTTTCACTCTAATATTTTATTTTATCTAACATGTGTGGAGCGAAACTCTCCAGCCAACCAACCCGTTAGTAAAATAACCAAACGTTTTTCAGCCACGAATCAACCATCTATACCAAAAACCAAACCTTTGCAAATTCCGTTAGTAAAATAACCAAAAGTTTTTCAGCCATGAATCAACAATCTATACCAACAACCAAACCTTTGCATAAGAAAAATATGTCATGCTTATTTCTTAACCTTCATTATACAAAATTCTCCTTATCCATCCATCCAATAACTTCCATGCATGGATTCCACTTATCATTAAGTAATTTATTAGGTAACTTTTAACTTTTTCATAGTTTAGCTTTTATTTGATTCATTTTTATTAATTTCACTCCTTTATTTTATGGTCATTTATTTACTTATTTGATTCTATTACATTAATTTCTTTTATTATTTAGTATTTTAAGATTATGTATTTGTTATTTAACACTAAACTTGAAATTAGAATGAAGTGCACTGTCACGTAAATAAAAGTGCTCGACAGATATTGATGGGTTTTATTTTCAATTTTTTATTTGTGTAGATCATTTTACTTATGCGGTTGTGTTATTTGATTTTATAAAAAATATAGATGGGAAGACCTGGTATATCTATAAACTAAATATCGATAGAATTAATAATGAAATATCTATAATACTTTAGTATTGTTGACCATGTTGATCATGTTAGACCGTTATTTGTCATGGTGGGCCACAATTGGTTATGCGTGTTTATAATTGACTTTCACTACCTATGTGTGATTATTGTTAGGATATATAAACACTTAGCAGATAGTTAAGATCAACCTAGGAGTAATTTGTATCTAAGTAAAAGTTTGTTTCTTTAATATGTATTAATGTGTATTTGTAGTTATGTAATATGATGGTCATAATATGTTATAGACACAGACCCTTTTCATGTTAGCATATTCTCATTGAGGTGATAACTATTGGTTTATGGTTCAAGACTTGATTGGCCCATGATATATATTTGAAGAGCATAAGGATCATTTTAGCTTGTTTAGTTGTGAATATCTTCCTTATATAAAAAACAATTGTCACATTAATAAAGTATCCCAAGTGGCCATATTTGTTAGGGGTGAGTTACAGTAATGGATTATTTCCCTCTTAGAGGCTTGTAAAAACGTAATATCAATGTGGTTATGATATTAGATCTATTGATATGAGTGGTTATTTATGGTGGTCATCCTATATAGAATACCATGCATTTATTAAAGATGGTATAACAGCCCATTTGAAGACATGGATATATGGTTGCCTGAGATCTTGAATCTATATTTCGACATTTATGAGCTCTACTACTTATATATATTTATGGGATGAGTAGAGAACTTTGTTATATTTAAAGTTCTACTTTTAGTTGGAAACACTTTTCATTTCACCCAGAAAAGTTTTATTGCTGACTATACTACCTTTTTTTTAGCAGATCTAGAGGTATACAATTTGAATTTGTGTGAGCTAATATCTCAATTTGACTATTTGTCTTGCCAATTTTATACACTTTTTAGCCTACATATGCTTCTTCTCATGCAATTTATGCATTCTCAACTAATAATAAACATAATGGAAAACCATTTTTTCCTACATCTGTTTTTTGCTCTATGCTTTCTACAAGTCCACAAATAAAATATAGAAATAATATTTCTATTTTCTAGGTTAGCTAGCATAGATCTACCCCCATTACTATTGAAACTTGGATAATTTTTTTACATTACATTTTTTCCTTGTTATATTTTCACATTGATTTTTTTTGCAAAAAATAAGAGTTTTAGGGGTAAGCAATTGCTTAGAGGAAAAAACTATTTTGAGAAAAATCATCCTTCTCCATAAAATTTTCTATATAATAGGTATTAGCTAATTTGGCTCATATTTATTCTATTTAAGATATGTTTTAAGTTCAAGTATTTCCTTTCTGAACTTACTGTTTGGAAATTTTTATGTAAACTTATATTATCTCATATATCAATTGTAAAGTGTATTTCACTTATGTTATCAAAATGAATCAAAGAAGTTTTAAGACTTTTTTTTAGAATTGAGCTGGGAGAAGGAGGTTTGCAACTTGAACAAGGATCAAAGTTGGCACTAGGGTTTGGCATTAGGGTTTCATGGCGAGACACGTAGGGGGAGCGCTTCTTCCTCCTAGATTCAGGTAGTCATAGAAGGAGGCAAGGAAGCAGGAGGGAAGCATTTCAAAAACCGTTGGGAAAGATTTCATAAGCAAGAGGCAAGGAGACAGTTGGAAGAAATGAATCCTAGGATTAGGAAGGGAATCAACAGGAAACAAGTAAAGAAAAGGAGAAGGGAGGTGGTAGCAGAAAACAACTTCCACAAGAACTATGGGAGTTTGCAAACCCAAATCGAGAATCATTCCCTCGGTCGTATTGAGTGATCCTGTGATTCAAGCACACTGGGACCATATGAAAGAACATGTCATCACTTGCAAGTTCATGGGGTTATGGCCAAAGGAGAGGGCTTTATACATCTACATTAGGAGCCATTGGAAGCCAAAGGGAGAAATACCTTCACATCTGGGTTCTAAGGGCTTCTTCATGGTGGTGTTTGCGAGCCTAGAGGACAAAGATAGAGTATTTGAAGGGGGGCCTTACTTCTACATTGCTGCAGGACTCTACATGCGGCCATGGACGATGAATTTTGTTCCGAAACGTGAAACATTCACATCCGTACCAGTTTGGATCAGACTATATTCATTACCTTTGGACTACTGGAAACGGGAGTCCTTGAAAACCATGGGCAACATGCTTGGGCATTTTCTGAAAATTTCAGAGGCAACTCTCAAAGGTAAATATACTTCATTCGCCCGAATATATGTGGAAATGGATCTATCTGGAGCCCTTCTGGAAGCCATAATCTTAGAGGTATATGATGAAGAATGGGTGCAAACGGTGGACTATGAGCACATACCATTCAAATGCCGCAAAATTTATGAACATGGCTATCTATTTAGAGACTGCCCCACAAACAACTTGGGAAGCAATGGGAAAACCTTTGTGGACAACGATCATGAGGGTTTTACCAAGGTTGGGGCAAAGGGGAAGCGTGTAAACTATCACACAAGAAAACAATCGAAGATAAACAAACAAGACACAACAGTTTCAAGATCCTAAAGGAAGTGGAGGAGAGCATGGAGACAGTCCAGGTCAAGGAGAATGTCCTTAAGGAGTGCGATATGGAAGCTGAAATGGAGGATATCCCAGTGAACAACCAAAAGACAGAGGAGCTACAAATTTGCATGGAGATCAACAAGTTCCATGAGATGACTCCAAGTGAGGCGGATATGGAGGACCACGAACTGTAGGAGATTCTAGACAGGGAAAATCTAGATCTCGACCAATTTCTGGAACAAGGAAAGAGCAAAGGAGTGGACTCATTGCCAAAACAAAACTATGATTGATTCAAAAAAATATATCTATGGAGGGCACAATCGAAGGGAACTGGTGTCAAAAGAAACCACGAAAGCCAAGAGCAGAGTGGAGTCAAAATGATGGAGAACCCACAGACACTATATCCAAAAACCCCAGGGAGGAAAAGAGGAAGGAAAATACACAATGAACTACTGAATGAATGTGGGAAACTAGTGATTAACTCAAGTAAGATGAAATATCTTACCAGCTATTATTTTACCAACCTTTCTTAATGAAGCTTACAACCTGGAATATTAGAGGTTTAGGCAGTAGAAGGAAACAAAGAAATCTCAGTAATAGAATAAAAGGAGAAAAACCAAACATGGTCTTTATTCAGGAGAAAAAATGTTCATTGGAGAAAATAAGAGAAATTCATAACAAATGGTTAATCAAGTATGAATATTTAGAAGCTAAAGCTAATAACTCTATAGGTGGGATTCTGACGCTGTGGAATCCACAAAATCTGGGAATCCTGGATGTTGAAGTGACCAGGAACTATCTTTATGTGGTGTGTAGTCCCATAGGTGATAAGGAGACTTACATGATAACTAATGTATATGGCCCTCAATAGCAAGCATATAAACGCAAGCCTCTTACCTCCTTGGAAGGTCTCAGATCACGTTATCCCAATGTACCCTAGATACTTGCACGTGATTTCAATATGAAAAGATCTCTCTCAGAAAAAAAGAAGGCACTATATAGCTTGGCAGAGACTCTGAAGCCTTCCAAGATTTCCTCTTAAACATGGGACTAGTGGACATCGAGAATATAAATGGAACCTTCACTTGGAACAACAAAAGAGGAGGGGTTTCCCAAGTGGTGTCAAAATTGGATAGGTTTATCATTTTTAAGGACCTCCTCCTTACTGGATCAACCATCACAGCGTCCATTCTGCCCTTTGGTAGCGCGGATCATTTTCCAGTTCAGCTAGAAGCTTCCTTTGTGCGCATCGCGAGAAATAGGCCTTTCAGATTCGAAAATGCCTGGCTCTCTCACCCCAAATTCACTAGTAACATTGCCAAATGGTGGAAGGAGGATTTGAATATTCAGGGTACTAAGATGTACATGCTCCAGCAGAGACTAAAACACATTAAATCCAAAGTTAAGGATTGGAACAAAAATGAATTTGGTAATATCATCAAGGCCAGAATGAGTACTCAACAGAAACTCTAGGAAATCAATCACGTCAACATCATAGAGGGCTTCCATGAGGAAAGGCAAAAAATAACTAACTCTTTGTAGGAGGAATGGGACGAGCGTTGCTTACAAGAGGAAACATTTTGGAGACATAAATCCAGAATTCAATGGATAAAAGAGGGAGAAAGGAAGATTAAGTTCTTCCACAAATCCACTATGCCCATAGGGCACATAACAGAATCACAAAGCTAAAGGATTCTCAAGGTATTGAGCTTGTCGCTCACAAGGACATGGAATCAACCCTAGTATAAAACTTCTCTAACATTGCAAAGGAGCCATTGGAAGATAGATCTAGGTTCATTGATAAGTTCACCTAGCACATTCGCAAGTTAGTCACTAGCGAGGACAGGCACAATCTAAATAAGCCAGTCTCGGAAGAGGAGGTCAGTGAGGTGATCAAGGAAATGGAAAGTGGAAAAGCACCAAGCATAGATGGTGTCAATTTTGATTTCTTCAAAGCATGTTGGGATATAGTCAAATAGGACATCCTCGAGGTTGTGGAAGACTCGAGACAACACAAAATGGTTTTGAAAGCACTAAATTTGACCTTTATAGCTTTAATCACCAAAAAGGAAAATCCTATGACCCTCGATGGGTTTAGGCCCATCGCCTTGTGTGATGTGGTGTATAAAATCATCTCCAATGTGATAGCCAACAGACTCAAGCCACTGCTACCCTCTCTCATCTCAGAAGAGCAAACAGGCTATGTGGAAGGAAGACAAATTCTAAACAACATCATCTAAGCACATGAGGTGGTACACTTTCTCAAAAGAAACAAGAAAGTAGGTATGCTCATTCAATTTGACCTTGCAAAAGCCTATGACAAACTTAACTGGTCTTACATTAGAGCCATTCTAAAAGCCTATGTCTTTGACCAAAATTGGATAAGATGGGTCATGGCACTAGTCACCTCTACCAGTTTCTGCATTCTACTTAATGGAGCTCCCTCTAATACTTTTGCACCTTCCAGAGGGCTCAAACAAGGAAACCAACTCTCCCCCTTCCTCTTTGTCCTCATGATGGATGGGCTTTGTATGGCAATGAAATTGGCCAATGTTGAAGGTAGAATTCAGGGGATCAAGCTCACGTCGGATGGAGAGGCTAACACTCATCAACAATTTGTGGATGATACCATGCTGTAGGGTATACCCAAAATTAGGGAAGAAAAGGAAATCAAAGGTATCTTAAATGACTTGACTATGGTAGCAGGCACAAAGGTAAACAAGTCCATTTTTTTTTCTTTAACACTGATATTGATATACAGAGAAATATCACCACGATTGTTGGTTTTCAAAGGGACCAGTTTCCTTACAAATATCTTGGCATTCTTACAGTCAAACCTCTGCATAAGAAAATATGGGAACCTATTTTAAACAAACTTTAGGACAAAATTAGCAATTGGACTTGTAGAGATTTAAACTTTGCAGGGCGACTTGCGCTCACTCAAGTGGTATTACAGGCCATTCCCATTATCATGTTTGCAGCTATCCCTGCTCCTCAAGGTATCAAGCAGAAAATAAGAAGCATTTAAAGAAACCTTCTGTGGGGTATAGGGGAAGAGGAAAATAAGTGGGCTCTAGTTGCCTCAGATAATATTTGCAAGACCAAAAGCCATGGTGGTTTGGGGTTGCATGATTCGGAAACTCTAAGTCAAGCTTCGAGAGCAAAGCTATGGTGGAAATGGATCAAGGAGCCGAGAGCCCCTTAGGCCAAGATTTGGACACAAAAGTGTGCAAAGAATTGGCAGGAACAGGATGTCATTAGAATGATAGGACAAATCAGCAGCTCACACATATGGAACCTTGCATGGAAGAACAAATGTATTTTTCAACAACACTGTTTTTACGAAATTTGAGCAGGGGACCGGGATATTTTCTAGGAGGATAGTTGGAAACAGGAACCCATCCTAAATAGGAATGAATTGGCAGCCCTTAAGAGAGACACAAACAAAAAAGGTCTTTTATTAGTAAAAGACTTCTGGGATTTCGAGAGGTCAAAGGAAAAATGGAGGAAATTGAAGGACCTAAGTTACAATGAAGAGAGTCGTCTAAAGGCCATGGAAAAGTTTCTTGCCAAGGACTTAGAGCAAAGAAGGATTATGGTTTCCTCCTCACCTGACCAATTAAGATGGGGAAAGAATAATGAAGGCAACTATAACGTCAAAGAGGCAAAATAGGAAATCACAGTATTTATCTTTGTAAATGCTCAGAAAGTTTGGTAGGAGTTGTGGCAAACTCCTCATGGATGAAAATAAAATTATTTATTTCGCTGGTTCATCAAAGGAAAATCCTAACTTGGGAAAACCTTCTGAAGAAACATTTCATTGGCCCCTCTAAATGTTGCCTTTGTGGCTCTCATGAGGACATGATTGAACACCTTCTAAATATTTGCTCCTTTTCTACTAAAATTTGGGATTGGGTGGCCTAAAGATTCAGTTAGATCGACAGGGACAGGCTTAGCATATCCAGCACTTTAGAAAAATGGAGGAGGAACTTCTCAGAGAATGAGATCATCAACAAAGAACACAATATTAGGCTTTGTCATTAGGCTTTGTCATTTGGAATATTTGGAAAGAACACAATATGTCGATCTTCAAAAATAAAGCGAGAGAGCCCCTGCTTATAATCAATAAGATTTTAAAACAACTCAAGGAAACAATTAGGAGCATTGTGAGAACAACTCCCTCGAATCCTTCTCTGCCTCATGACGAACACATTACTATTAATTTGGGCCTTCAATACAGCAACCCTCAAGGATAAAGAAGGAAGTGAGAGCAATAAACTCTAGGGATAGGGGTTGGCAGCCGCCTCCACAGGGCTTCCTCAAAGTAAATATTGATGGAGATTCCAAGGGCAATCTTAGGGAAGCTGGCTTTGGGGGTGCCATCGGGAATCCTGTGGGGCACGCAAAATACATTTTCCATGGCCACTTGGAAAAGGGTACCAATAACATGGCTGAACTTTTGGCTTTAGATAAATGTTTGGAGATCCTGGTGGAGGCAAATTTACAGAATGTTATCATTGAAGAAGATTTGAAATTGGTCATCAAAGCAGTCAAGAAGATTCAAAATGGAACCTCGCCAGATAAAGTGTCAAAGCACTAGAAGCTATTGTAGGTTTCTCACCGTATCCACTCACACTTACAAATCCTTAAAACAATAAGATTTGTTCATGTTAGAAGGAAAGCAAATATGCTTGCAGATAGGTTGGCCAGCAAACGAGTGACCAATAAGGCCAGGGACTCTCGACATCCATGGGAGTTGCTTCCTCCTGGAAAACTATGAGAGGATTGTTTTGCGCTAGCAAACGCATATTGGGATTCACGGATCGATAGCGTTGATCTAGAGGACAGGGGTGAGGATGACATCGCCTAATCCATCTTCATGTACTGATCATGGTTACTCTTCACAACCTACATGGCTTTTGGATGATGGATAAAGGTTTCGAGTCGGGCAATGACAAAGATTGGACTGTTAGTGTACGGTTGGCTCAGCGTGTTTCTATTGGTGACTTTAGGTGGATGGCTTGAAAAGACCAGGCTTAGAAAGGTCGGTGGGATCGGATGGATGGTTTTCATTTGCTGATACCATGAATGCAAAAAAATAAGTGGTATATCATGCAAGCTTCGAATGGTATCTATTTTAGTGGAAGAATCATGCGATTCGACTTAGGGGGTTACACATGGCATCATGATGAGAAAGGAAACCACTCTCATCATGCAATTAACCTCCATGCTTCTCGGACATGCGATACCTTCATGGAAAATTGGATCGGGCCACTTCTTTCTACTTTGGGGATTAGTCATGCAGCTTACTCAAGGTTCTAGACTCGATTATCCATGGTTGGACCCTCTTTTGGCCCGTCTCTCTACAAAACCAGATCCCACTTCCTTGAATGGTTATGGCATGGCACTATGTTGGTTCTAGTTTTTTCGTTAATGCAAGCGATTGCAGTCAATGGGTGATATGTGGAAATGAGGGTAGAGAGGAAACCACTCTCATCGTGTAGCTAATCCCTGAGCATCTTGGGCATGCAATATCTACACTTGCCATTGGATCGGGACCTTGTCTTCAACGGTGGGGATTGATCGAGCTAGTTGCTTGCTGACCATTGGTTAGGGGTGTCAGTCTATTGCGCATGGGTCTCGTACCTGTTTGCTCAGTGGAATCTCCTTTTTGTTGTTGTTGAGTCATTCTGGGGTTTCCTTAGCCTGGTTGTTTCGGTCATGTTAGCTTCCTTGCCGCCTATGCTGTCTGGGGTGCTCTTTATATTATGTAATTTACGTTGATTAATAGAAGGTCCATCTCTCACTTATCAACAAAAAAAAAACGTTATCAAAATGAATCACTATAAAGTAACTTTCATATATATATTTTTAAAGCTAAATTTCATAACATTTAACATTTAAAATAATTTCATTGTAAAATGAATCTCATAGATGTTGTAAAAGTAGCTCACTTCATAAGTAAATTGCTCATGCACTCTATGCATTCTCAACTAATCATAAACATCATGTAAAACCTTTTTTTTCTACATCTTTTTTTTTCTATATGCTTCCTACAATTCCACAAATAAAATATACAAAGAATATTTCTGGGTAAGCTAACATAGATCTACCCCCATTGCTATTGAAACCTCGATAATCTTTTTAAATTCTATTTTTTTCTTGTTACGTTTCCACGTTGATTTTTTGAAAAAAATAAGAGTTTTGGAGTAACAAATGCTTAAAGGAAAGTAATATTTTGAGAAAAATCATCCTCTTCCATAAAGTGTTCTATTTAATAAGTAGGGTATTTGTTTTATTTAAAATATGTTTTAAGTTCAAGTATTTCCTTTCTGAACTTACTCTTTGGAAATGTTTATATAAACTTATATTATCTCATATATCAATTCTAATGTGTATTTCAGTTAAGTTGTAAAAGTGAATCACAATAAAATAGCTTTCATATATATTTTTTAAAGATAATTTTCATAAAATTTAACATATAAGATAATTTCATTGTAAAATGAATCTCATAGATGTTGCAAAAGTAGTTCACTTCATAAGTAATTTATTTTTAAAAATGTATTTATAGGAAAAGTTGGAGATGGAGAGAGAAACTATTTTACTCGGCAACCCCATTATGCATCCTTTATTTTATGGACCATTTTGTGCCTAACGGATGGCTCTTTCATAAACTATTATGGCCTTTTAAAGAAGATCATAAATCTCACATCTAATGTCCATCTTCAATGCCATATTTTTTGATCCAGTTATTTTTTTTTTCAAGTTGTGTATGTAAACAAAAAAAATTATCTTTTGAATCCATGTCACCTATATATTCTATTGTGTCTATGCTAAGTGATATTTTTCTTGTTAGCACCAACTACTTCTCATGGAAACTCCATATGCACGATGTACTATGTATTTCATGATTGCACCAATTTTCCATGGGAAAAGAAAACCCCCCACTAATTTTGAAAGCAAATTCATATAGGATGATGAAAGTGATGAAACATGTAAATTAGCTAGAATATGCATGTTTACTAATTCTTGTCATAATGAACCCAGAAGGGGGAATGTCTCTAGGTATATAACCCTATGGATGGACAAAGTGCATTGCAAGTAACTTTATTTGGGCATGATGATCTAGAATTAATCCTAAAATCATATTTTGGGTAAGGTGATTCACAAATAATATCATACTATACTGGAATAAAGCATAGATTGATGCAAAATTAAACAATCCTTGTAAATGGACTATATCACAAATTTGGTACCCATACATTTCCCTTATGCCTTTGTGTTGAAAATAATACTGAGAGGGCGGTGAATCAGTATTATGAGATCAATAATTTTTCATTTCCCAAACAGATTTATATACTCTACTTTTGTGAAGTGAACTAGTCTGTACATGCTACTGTGATTAGTGAAACCAGCGTATACCCATAGAACTTGTGATTTGGTTAATTTATCACGTGTTTATCTTTAACTAGTGCATCAATAACTTATTAAATAGTGCAGTAAAAATAGAATAAACCATCACACATAAGGAACACACATGAACACCAAGGTTTAAGGAGGAAACCCAATGTGGGTGAAAACCACCTACTGTTGTCATCTCTGTGTTCTTTTAATATAAATAATATTTTTTTTACAATGTTGTACTAGTGTAGGCTCATACCATTATGCAAAAACCCACTTGCAGAAGACTACAACCTTCTCTCGTTGTTCAGCTTCTACTGGAATGGAGTTACAACCCCCTAGTTCTTGTACTAGCCAATATGTTTACTAGTATGTAGGCTCCGACCTACAAAAGGATACAACCTTGACTCGTTCTCTAGCTGCTACTAAAAGGGAGCTCCAATCCCCTAATCAAATCACTAGCCGCTACTGGCAGGAAGATTTGACTTTCTCACTGAAGGCTCCAACCCTTAGTATCCTTCACGGACCACATTTAATAAATTTTCATACTGGATACTCCTGGTACACAATGCTACAATATGAAGGCCACGTTTCATCAAATTTTCACACTGTACCCATTAGTAACGTTGAAGCTCAAAATCAATCACCACTACAATACAACCATCAAAACCAATCACTGAAACTCAATCATCAATCTCTGACATAATTGAATCCAATCATCAATCTCTGATTCAATCAATCACTGAAACCTCTAGCATACTGAATCAAACAATCACTAAACCTCTGACACAATTGAGTCAACCATTCATTCAAACTTAATCAAATTCAACCAATCAACGGGAACAGACAAATCACTATAACTAGTACACAGATTTGAACCCAAAACATTGCATCAAAATCCAGAACCAATTATAATGTCAAAAATCATGTGTTAGACTGTATATGCTCTTTCAATGAGGACAACCTACATGTATATGCAACTTCCTTTAGCGAAACATGCATATACCTCTAAAAACACTAAATCAGAAAACCTCTGAACCACAAGCTATACCAATCAGTGACATTATGAAGATCTACTATCAATTTACAAAGTTCTAAATAGATGGTAGCAAAGATGACCCTTATTACTCAATAAATCAATCAATCATATACAAACTCTTTATACATTAAGTTGTACCTTTAGATATTAGAAGAATTCATTGACATACAACAATAAAACAACAACATTGATTTGATAGATCAATCATCCCTCGACATTAATTTTTTCTTTTGTATACACTACTTCGAAGAGTTGAACCAGCATGTATACACACCTTCACCAAAGCGAACTAGTGTATATATCTTCAAATACTTAGTTATAACTTTGTTGCAATTCTACACTTCAAACATACCCAAATCATGACATATAAAGGATAAAACGTGCATTAGCAATTAGATCTAGCCTATCCATTATCAAATCACGCAATGATAAGTCATTATGATCTTGATCCATCATTAGATCTCATCCATCATCAAACACTTAGGTGCATAGTTAGTTCATATCAAGCAAAGCATCAGAAACCCATAACATGAATATTTTCTTTTGATCTAGCTCTTCATAAGATATTTTTTACTTCTGCACATTAGCCCTTTGATCTTCTCCTCATATTGTTTTAACCTTTCTCAATACCTTGGATCAAAACAACACTTAGAGCCTATGGTATTCTTACATGGGATCAAATAATTGTTGTTCCACTCAATATTATGGACTAATACCATGGTATTGATCCCCGGTATTCTCTACTCTTGAAATTCCTTGATTTTCCAACATGTACACGGTTTTACTCTTGCAGGAGTGTCTGTATATGTATACACGATTTCTGTTCTCTTGACCTACGTGTATATGCTATTTTGACTAATTGTACCTACGTATACATCTTAAACTGCATTGACCATCCTTTACCTTCAACTTCTTCATTGTGATTAATATACTTTAGTTCCATCTTCCTGTTCTTTTGTACCAATGCCTTGTTACATTTGAATGGATTTGTTACACTGTGGGTTGCCTTTCATCAAAACTGAGTTGACCTATGAGTGAGTTACCATCAAGGACAACACTTGTATCATAATGCCAACAATCTCCCCCTTTGGACTTGATGGAAACCATGCTGGTATTGATTACATCAAGCTGTAGAAACTATTAGATATAATAGGTAACAACAAAATACTCTCCCCCTTTGACATCAAGGGCAAAGTTTGGACCATGATATTCTCCCCCTTTGAGATCAAGGGAAAAGTACTGACAAAAATGAAGAATTCCATATCTAAACAATTGAATATGAACATTGATCATGCTCCCCCTAGGCACATGTTGAATTCTCTGATTAAACTTGACCTTTTTGCATGATGAGATGCACTATACCATCCATGCTCCTCCTAAGCACATCCAAAGTCTGCAAAAATATTTTCCAAAAGAATAACATGACTATATAACTCAACTATGTGTGTATGACCTTCCTATCACCAATGACCCATACATACATCAATCTCCCAAATAAGTGGGGATATACCAAATTTGACTCATCTTCCCAACTAAGTGGGGATATACCAAGTTCTTAGACATGACTGAGATATAGAAATTTTTACATCGTCCTTCCCATGCATAATGGGGGTACAAATTGCATCATATGACCAAAAAGGACTCGTTAAAAGACTATGACAGACATAGACATATTATTACATCATGGGCCTTTATATGCCCTTTACATAGAAAAATATACATGACATTTATAACAAACACTAAAGATATAAACAATACCATGATATTCATCATCAACTATCATACACCATATATGATCTTTAGTCATTAGCAACATCCAAACCAAAAACCTGTATATGTCCATCATCAGTTCTGAAGATGTGACAAGGTAAATATCATCAATCTGTGACAAAGTATGTCGTATATAGATATAAACTCATCCTCTTGATCTCATCAAGATCAAATTACTATGTTTCCTTAGTAGAAAGAGCCTTATGATAACCTTCCATGAGTCAATTAAGCATATGTCATATCTCTAAGTAGTAACATAGAATCATTCATATCATATCATATGTATGTGAAAACACCACAGTCATCATCTATAATCATAACATCATCATCAAGAACTACATGATCTCCCCACAACAACCCTGAATATGTCAACCATGTATCATCACTAGGGAACATCCCACATCTGATAAAAATCAACCATGATAATCAACATATGTGAGTATCAAACCTATCATCATAAAGTAAGAAGTCATCATCATTATGTGACTAAGTGAGCCATGTCTCCAAATAGATATGTCTTCATGAAACCTGTAACAACACCATTCTCTTGTCCAACCAACAATATTTATGAATATGAAACTTAAGTAATCATCCATGTATCCAACATAATGTGTATCCAGCAATATGTATCTAGAAAACCATGAGCTCATAATCATTTCTCAAGTTTTCTTGATACCATGAGTAGCAACAATCCTCAACCATGTGAGAGCCAAGAACTATAGGAATCGTCATACATAACTACATCATATGAAGTTTATTCATCTTTGAAGGTATGCTGACAAAAGCATAAAAGAAATTACAAATAATGAAGTTGTGTACTCAGGATTTGTTCTTCTTCTTGTTCTTATGAAGATCATCATGTAATGAACATACCATATATGCATCATCAAAAAGAGTCATTGATAAATTTGATCTGAATAATAACTGTGGCTCAAGCAATATAAGTATCATCTAAGATTTCATCATAGGAAACTTATGACTGAAGCATAGCATGATGTATCATTTAAACACTTCAACAACATAAGCATCCTCACCATTGATAAGAATTGCTATGTACCAAAGTCTTCTAAACAGAATTCCAACAATGCATTATTAGAATCATAACGTATTCTCCCCCTGAACCTGTGCCACTTGTTCACTGTCATATCTGATCGTTGCATATATTAGTAAAAGTCATCAAAGTATCATCATCAACTAGTTATACATCAAGTCATCAACAAATTATGAGGGTAAAAAGAACTTCTAAATAACATCCATAGACGGTAGTCATCATTCATCAAGACATAAAATTGTCTTAACCATATGAGATCATTTTTATGAGTTTGTACCACTACTTCTTCATCAAACCAACATATATGCGACTGTGTAGCTTCAAGCTTGTGTATATTCATGACTTGTCTTCATCATAATTTTGTATGAGAATTATAACATTGAAATTTCATACTTTTAGTTCATCCTGAGTCTGTTTTGTCTATATACTGAGCTATGCCACATATTTCCGGTTGTACTTCTTTCTTCTTCCATACCTTCGAGTGTGATTATGTATGCTCCTTTTGGTATGTTGTCTGAAATTTTCTCCTACATTCTTTTGCTATATGCCCAAAATTGTTACAAGCATAACATCTTGTATGTTTCATATTCTCTCTATACTATTTAATGGCTTTGTGACCAAACATATTGCAAGAAAAACAATATCCCTTAAAGTACCTGGATGTTGATGATCTTTTTGTGTGATATTTATTAGCTTGAACCATTCTACTTTTGCATCTAACTGCAGCATGTAAAAAATAATGACATAAAACCTTCAACATTATTCATTAGAGAAAAGAATTGATTAACACTTCCATAGTTAGGAGTAAATGATTTTCTTTGAAGACTTTATATCCTTGGCTGTTGATGTGGTTGACATATTATCTCATTGTTGAGCATTTCTAATTTTGTACTAGAGTTCCTTGCTTCAATTTGTGAGCTAGATTCACCTTTAACAATTTCATGAAAACGAAGACCAGATTTGATGGGAAGAGACCTCTGACTACTAAGAATATCATCCAAAATATTAGTACTATCTTCAAATCATAAAACTTTATCCTTTTATTCTAATTTACCTTTTAGGATATTTACCTTAACCTGATACTACTCTTCCTTTTCAAGATACTGCTTCTTCATGATTTCTTCATCCTTTATTCCTTCTTCCACTTGTTGACTTAATTCGAGAACTTCATTTTCTTGTTCTGAAAATGCTTGGAGTAGTTCTTCATTATTCTTATTTGAATTTTGGAGATCTTCTTTTAGAGAAACGACCATAGCTTCAAGACCTTCACAGTAGCTGGTTCTTTCTATAAGTGCCTTGGCGATTGTGTCATTTTCATTCACTTCATTTTTCAATGATGTCACTTCATCCTGTAGCCTTTGACTTTGATCTTCCTTTTCTTTGTTCTACTTTATTTTGTTTCCTTCCTCCAACTCGGCTTTTAACCTGGTAACTTCTTCTTTGTAGGCACACTCTCTTTTATTAATTATATCCTTTTGATATCTAATTATGTCAGTGAGCTTTTTAAATTATGCCTGTATTTGATTTATTTCTCTTTCACCCATAAGAGAAAATTCATTTGTTTCGCTGTCACTTTCATTATCTTCAAATGAACAAAGAAATGTATCAAAAGAGGTCAAAAAAATCGTACCTGATAATTATTTTTCTTGTTCATCTTCATTATGAGGTGATTCTAAATCTGAAGAGTTCCTTCCACATAATAGGCAATCGTCTCTCCAACTGTCACTGTTCCTTTGAGATGTCTTCTTCTTTTTCTTCTTTCCCATTGTTACTATGGATCTCCTTCAAGCGATCAAGCTTCTACCAAGTACCTACTATGATACCAATTGTTGGAAATAATACTAAGGGGGGTGAATCAGTATTATCAGATCAATAATTTTTCATTTCCCAAACATATTTGTATACGCTACTTTCATGAAGTGAACTAGCATGTACATGCTACTGTGATTAGTGAAACCAGCGTATACTTAGAGAACTTGTGATTTAGTTAATTTATCATGTGTTGATATTTAACTAGTGCATTGGTAACTTATTAAATGATGTAGTAGAGATAAAATAAACCATCAGACATAAGCAACACACGTGAACACCAAGACTTAAGGTGGAAACCCAATGTGGGTGAAAACCACCTGCTGCTGTCGTCTCTTTCTTGTTTTAATATAAAGAATATTTTTTTTTATAATCTTGTATTGGTGCAGGCTCATACCAGTATGTAGGCACCCACCTAGTTCTACAGCTTCTACTAGAAGGGAGCTACAATCCCCTAGCTCTTGTACTAGCTGATATGTTTACTAGTACATAGTCTTTGACCTACAGAAGGCTACAACTTTCACTCGTTCTCCAACTACTATTGGAAGGGAGCTCCATGTTGGAAATAATACTGAGAGGGTGGGTGAATTAGTATTAGTAACTCAATAATTTTTCATTTCCATAGGCATATTTTTATACGCTACTTTCGCTGAGTGAACCAACATGTACACATGACTGTTATTAAAGAAACCAACGTATATGTAGAGAACTTTTGATTTTCCCAATTTATCATGTATTAAACTTTAACCAGTATGTTAGATATTAATTAGATAGTGCAGTAAAAGTAGAATAAAGCATAAGCATCACACATGAACACCAAGATATAAGGTGGAAACCCAATGTGGGTAAAAACCACCTGCTGGTGTTGTCTTTGTCTTCTATTAATAATAAGAAACTTATGTTTACAATTTTGTATTGGTGTAGACCTATATCAGTGCGAAGGCTTCTACCTGTAGAAGGCTGCAACATTCTCTCGTTTTCTAGCTACCACTAGAAGGGAGTTGCGACCCCCTTAGCTCTTGTACGAGCTGATATGTTTGCTAGTACATAGGCACCGACCTATAGAAGGCTACAACCTTCTCTCTTCCTTGAGGGACAACATTTCATAAATTTCCAGACTAGATCCATGAACAACATCATAAGCATAATCCAATCATCAGATATATCTTCATCAACCAATCGCCCTTTGAACTAACCACAACCAAATCAATCAATCACTCTGACAACCCATCAATCTGATCATTTAGAATACTATCACTAGAATACAGTAACATAAACCCAAACTAGAACCCAAAACTTTGCAACAACAAATAACAACAACTAAAACATATTTTATAAGGTATACGGTACTTTCATGTGTCGAACCTGTTTGTATACATGCTTTTCTCAAATCCAACTAGTGTATACATCTGCAAATATTAATTCAAAATTCTATAGCTATTCCAGACTTCAGTTACACACAGATCATTTCATTACCGAATAATATGTGTGTCAGTGTTTAGATTGAGAATATTCATGACCAAAAAACACATAATGATAGTTCATTTTACACCTTAAGATCCCTATCGATCATTATATCTAATCCCTCATCATCTGCTAAGGTTCATCGTTGGTTTAGATCCAACAATGCACCATAACCCAATAACCTACAGACTAGTTCTCACACTTCATTAGATATTCAATACTTGTACACCTTGGCCTAATGATCTTCTCCTCCTTTTATAGTTTTATGCCTTTCTCAATACCATCGACCAAAACCACTTAAGACCAATACCTTGGACCAAATACCCAGGGTCAATACCTTGGACCAGATACCTTGGACCAATATCGTGGATCAAAATACCATGGAACAAATACTTTGATTTCCAAGGTATACGCGCTTTTCCTTTTCTGAAAGTGCATGTGTACATATACGTGACTTCTATATAGTGAACCTGCATGTATACGCGGCTCGGTCAATGGTGAAACTGCATATACCTCTCTTTCTTCATTCTGTGATGATTGACCTGTAATTATTTGTTGATTACTTGCTATACTGTGGTCTTTCATCTGAGTGAGTTGCCATCAAGGACAATACCTGTATCATAATTCCAATAATCTCCCCCTTTGGACTTGATTTCAACAACCAGACCAAGTCACTATCCCCCTTTGACATCAAGGGCACAGGGTCATGCTCCCCCTGAGTACATGCTGAATTCTCTTATATGCTGAAGTGTGTTGATTAAGCTCCAATGAACGAGTCCATGCTCCCCCTGAGCATAAGGAAAGTCTGCAAATAGATGTTCTAAAATATGACTCTATACATACATCACCAATGACTCATACATATATCCATCTCCCAACCAAGTGGGGATATAACAAATTTGACTCATCCACCCAACCAAGTGGGGATATATCAATTGTTTATAGATGACAAAAACAAGAGACATTACATCATCCATCCCATGCATAGTGAGGTTACAAATTAGGTATTTTCATGACCTTTACATTAAATGATATACATGATATATGTAAAAAAGACCAAATATCTTAAACCAGACCATGATAGTCATCAACAACATCTAGATCGGCAACCTGTATATGTCCATAACTATCATCAACTTGTGTCAAAGTATGATGACATATATCAACTCATCTTCTTGGTCTCATCAATATCAACTTTGCTACATTCCCTTATCATAACCTTCCATGAATCAAATAAGCATATGTCATATCTCCAAGCGGTAGCACAAACTCATGCAAATCATATCATATGTATGTGAAAACATCATAGACATCATTATCAAGAACTGTACGATCATTCCATAAGAACCTTTATTATATCATCACTAGGGAACATCCCATATCATCAACCATGATAATCAACATAT
The DNA here is from genome assembly GCA_000404065.3 of Pinus taeda. NCBI lineage: Eukaryota > Viridiplantae > Streptophyta > Pinopsida > Pinales > Pinaceae > Pinus > Pinus taeda. The sequence goes on from APFE031310398.1 coordinate 51,037, forward strand.
GCGAGTATCAACCTATCATCATACAACAAGAAGTCATAATCATTGATTAGGTATTGAAGACTTCTAGATATAATGCCAACAATGCTTTATTAGAAGCATACCATGTTCTCCCCCTGAACCTGTTCCACCTGTTCACTGTTAGATCTGAGCATTGCTATGTCAAAAGAGATATCAAAACATCATCATCAATTAGATATACATCAAGTTATCAACAACTTTATGAGGACCAATATATTTCCACATGTTATCAATAGATTATAACCACCATCAAACAGAGTAGATAATTGACAAAACCATAGAAAACCCCTTTTTCCTAAGTATGGATCACTTCTTTTCTTCAAGCCAACATATACGTGAGTGTGACCATAGAAACCCCTATATGTATGGGACTTCACTTCATGGAACTTGCGTATAACAACCTTTCTCTAAAAAATAGGATTTAATAGTAGGATGATGCAACAACTACTCCCAGCATTTGTCCGAGATATCCAAATGCCTCTTTGGATAGTTGTTTAGTGAATATATCAAAAACCTGTTCTTTGGAGGGAACGTACTCCAATTTGACCTTTTGTTCAAGAACTTGTTCATGTAGAAAATGATATTTAATGGGTATGTGCTTGGTCTTGGATTGCATGATTGTATTCTTTGAAATACTGATGACACTTGTATTATCACATAGAATGGAGATGGGTGGAGTACATGTGATCTGAATTTCTTGCAAGGTTTGCATCATCCAAAGTAGTTGTGTGTAGCAAGATGCAACAGCCATGTATTCTGCTTCAGTTGTAGATAACACAATTGAACTTTGTTTCTTGCTGAACCAAGACAGTAACCTAGAACCCATATAGAATGCACCACCACTAGTGCTTTTTTTTTTTTATCAAAAGTTCTTTCCCAATCTGCATCTATATATGTATGAACTATAAGATCTATATCTCTAGGATACCCTAAACCAAAGTTATTTGGTCCTTGAAGATATAAGAAAATCCTTTTGACTGCCTGAAGGTGTGATTCCTTTGGATTTTCTTGGAATCTTCCAACTATTCCTACTGCATGCATGATGTTAGGTCGGGTACGTGTTAGATAAAGTAGACTTCCAATCATGGATCTGTAAGTTGGTTGATGTACTGCTACTGATTCATCATTTGAGTTGAGACTACATCCTATTACCATTCGGGTACATACTGGTTTAAAATATTCCATGCCATACTTTTTCAAGATCTGTTTGAGATATTTGGTTTGTGAAAGAAAAATACCATCTTTATTTTGTTGAACATCTAGACCAAGAAAATAGGTAAGCTCACCAAGCAAGGACATTGCAAATTCTTGCTACATTAGTGAAGCAAAATTATGACTCATGGATTCTTCATTGCTACCAAATATGTAATCATCAACATAAACAACAATTATTAGCAATTTATCAGTGTCAATTTTTGTATATAGATTGCTATCTGTTGATCCCTTTGAAAAACCATGTTGGTGGCGATATTTGTCAAGACGGTAATACCAGGCCCTTGGAGCTTGTTTTAGACCATAGAGAGCCTTTCTGAGTTTGCGTACAAGTTTTGCATCATTTCCAAGAATGAATCCTTCTGGTTACTCAATATAGACTTCTTCTTCTCAGTCTACATTAAGAAAGGTAGATTTTACATCCATTTGGTATACTTTTAATTTCTGAAAACTAGAAAGAGCAAGAAACATTATTATGGCTTCAAGTCTAGCAACAGATGCAAAAGTTTCTTCAAAATCTATAACTTCTTGTTGAGCATATCATTTACAAACAAGTCTGGCCTTGTTTCTAATAACTTCTACATTTTCATTCAGCTTGTTTTTGAATATCCATTTAGTTCATATGATATTTTTATCATGATGTCTACGAACTAATTCCCAAGTATTATTCTTTTCAATTTTCTCAAGTTATTCATTCATGGCCTTGACCCAACATTCATCTTTGCATGCTTCATTTACATTTTGAGGTTTGGTGAAAGATAGTAATGCTAGATAGATTGAGGATTCTGTAATAGTTCCTCTTCTCTGCACACCTACCCCTTTTTCCCTTAAAATTTGAGTTTCTGGATGATTTTCTAAACATACTTGGACGAAGTCTTTTCTTATACTGTCATCTCTTATTCTAGTGTTTCATTGGTTTCTTCTTTAGAATCAGTGTGATTTGATGTGGGAAAATGATCCTCATCTTCTTCATTGTTATATTCTTCAGTTTTTATCTATTTTGGATTTTTGCATGCTTCATCAACCACAACATCAATACTTTCAATAATTTTCTCAAGTCTTTTATTATAACATGTATACCCTTTACTTCAGTAAGAGTAGCCAAGAAGGATACTTTCATCTGCTCTGGGTTAAAACTTAGCAAGTTTTTCATCAGTCCTTTTCATGTAACATTTGCCTCTAAAAAATTTGAAGTATTTTACTATAGGAGTCTTACCATACCAAAGTTCATGTGGAGTTTGAGTGTTGTTTACCAGAACATTTGCTTGGTTGAGAATAGTGACGACAGTGAATGTAGCTTCACCCCAGAAGGTTGTACGAGTTGTAGATTCATCTAGCATAGCTCGAGCCATTTCTCAAACAATTATGTTCATCCTTTCTACCACTCCATTTTGCTAAGGAGTTCTTGCAGTGGAGAACTGCCCTTTTATTCCATGTTGTTCACAAAAGTCAAAGAATTCATCCGAGGTAAATTCCCCTCCTCGATCAGATCTGAGGCATTTGATTTTGCGATTTGATTCATTTTCAACCAAAGCTTTGAAGGATTTGAAATTTTTAAATGCTTCATCTTTATGCTTTAGAAGACCTTTCCAACACATTCTAGAAAAATCATCAATGAATAATATAAATTATTCTTCTCCACGAGGTGCCTTTTTCCTTGATGGTCCACATAAATCAGTATGAACAAGTTCAAGAGGCTTACTAGCTGACCCTTCCTTTTTGACGAAGTTAGATCTGGTTTGCTTAACGAATTGACATGATTTGCATATAGTATTTTCAAGAATGCTGATATTTGGAATATCATGAACAAACTGGAATCTAAATGCTTTTCTTATTTGAGAAAAGCTTAGATGTCCCAATCTTCTGTACCATAGCTAGTTTTCATCATTTTTTCATAGATAGCAATGTTGTTGTCCTCCCTTTAGTATGTATAGGTTTTTTGGAGTTCTTGTACCTTTGATCATGGTTTCTCTTGTATCAAGCTCACGAACAACACATGCATTTGATTGAAACACCACTTCATTTCCTTGATCACACACTTGACTCGCACTCAACAGGTTATGCTTGAAACCATCAACATACATAACATTCCCAGCTTTAACTTTTTCTTTCAAGAAAATAGAGCCTTTACCTTTTATGATAGTAGGAGTGTTGTTTGCAAATGATACACTCTTTTCCATTTCTAAGGCATTATATGAGTGCATTTTTTCTTTGTCATCTGTCATGTTTTTTGACCATCCACTGTCGATGTACCACTAGTTCCTTCTGCATACAAGGTTATACCACATCTTTCTATTTGTGGTTCTTTATTTGTCCATATTTTTGGATTTAATGGAGTTTACTCCTTTTGAGATATTTGCCAAAATTTACTCCTGCATTCAGATTCTTCATGGCGAAAGTTGTTACAGATTGAGCATTCTAGTCATTATGGTTTTGTAAGCAACACATTGAGTAGCTTTGTGTCCAAAATTATGACATGAGAGACATTGACCATTGAAGAAGTTCCTGCGATTATCGAATCTATTGATCTGGTGATTGTAGTTTCTATTCATCTTTGAAACAAATTGAGTATCATTTACCTAAGTTTGGTTGTGAATTTTATCTATCCTTAGAGCAAAGTGAGCCTAATTTACTTGGTGATCTACCTTATGCCTTTCTTGATGATTGTCATACTATTCATTGTTCTTTACTGCATCAAGATAGCTTTCAGTGCAGGTTGACAACTTCTGTGTTTGAGGTGCTTCTTTACTATATCCAAGACCTGTCTTTATCAGAGGAGAATGCTTCATTTTGATAATTTCATTTAAGGTTTTTGATCCTTTAGTAAATCTAAGATTGAGAGACTTTGTTTTCTCAAGATCCTTTCTTAGACCCACAATTTCACATTCTAGTTTTTCATTGTGTTTTTCTCTTTCAGCAAGTTGATATGTGAAGGTATATATAATCATATTCTTTTCTTGTAAACAGATTTTGAGTTTAGAAATTTCTTCATGAAGTTCATCTTCTTATAAAGCATCCAATTATTTATCATCTTCATAAGCCATTAGAAGTCTTTAGTCATTACTATTTTCATCTTCATCACTATTTGATAGTCCACTACTATCTTCATGAGTATAATAGCTCTTTCTACTTACACTTTGTTTTCTATTCCATTTTGCAGATTCCTTCCCTTCATCATATTTATCTTTATGAGGACATTTGGCAGCATAATGACCGACTCTACCACAAGCAAAACATTTGAAAGGTAGTTTACCTCGAAATCTTCCGAAACCCGGTTGAAGCTTCTTGACAAATTTTACTTCATCATCTTCTTCTAAAATATGTCCTGATTCAATGAGTTCTTCTTTTCCTTTTCCTGAAGATTTAAATGTGTCTTCTCTCATATCTGATGGGCCTCCTTTTCTCATCTCAAAGGCAGTTAATATTCCATGAATTTGTGTCATAGTAATAGTCTGTAGATTTTGTTTTTCTTCTATGGTAGATACTTTTGATTCAATTTTAGCATACAAGGATCTTAAAAATTTCTCAACTAAGGTAACTTCCTTTATCTCTTCACCCAAATGTTTCATGCAATTAACAGCCTCATCTATACGTAAGAAGTAACTAGTAATAATTTCATCATTGTGCATCTTAAGAGTTTCATATTGAATTCTGACAGTTTCCAGTTTAGTACGTTTTACCAAAGAGTATCCTTCCTCACATAGAATGATTTTGTCCCATATTTCTTTGGCTTATTTGAGTTGCATAACTTTGATAGACTCCAATTATGACAAACTTCCCAATTATGTATTGATAGCCTTGGGATTGGTTTCAAATTGCTTTCTGCCTGTTGTATCTATAGGAATTGTTTACAGAAATGTATATCCTCCTTGCACGATTTCCCAGACATCTATTCCAAGTGATTGAAGGTAGGTTGTGGTTCTTATCTTCCAATAAACAAAGTTTCTCCCATCAAAGATTAGCAGTCTGATGGATCCCTAACTTTCTTGATTACTCATGATGATGGATCTTCCTTCAAGTGATCAAGCTTCTTCAGAAGGACCTGATTTGATACTAATTGTTGGAAATAATACTGAGAAGAGGGGTGAATCAATATTAGTAACTCAATAATTTTTCATTTCCATAGGTAGAATTGTATATGCTACTTCAGCTAAGTGAACCAACATATACACGTAACTATTATTAAAGCAGCCAACATATATGCATAGAACTTTTGATTTACCCAATTTATCATGTATTGAACTTTAACCAGTATATCAGATATTAATTAGATAGTACAGTAAATGCAGAATAAAGCATAAGCATCACACATGAACACCAAGATATAAGGTGGAAACCCAGTGTGGGTAAAAATCACCTACCGGTGTCGTCTTTGTCTTCTTTTAATAATAAGAAAATTTTGTTTACAATTTTGTACTGGTGCAGATTTATACCAGTAAATAGGCTTCTACCTGTAGAAGGCTGCAAACTTCTCTCGTTGTCCAACATCTACCGGAAGGGATCTGCAACCCCCTTGTCTCTTATACTAGTTTATATGTTTTCTGGTATGTAGGCATTGACCTATAGAAGGCTATGACCTTCTCTCTTCCTCCAGGGACCATGTTTCATAAATTTTCAGACTCGATCCATCAACAACATCATAAGTGTAATTCAATCATCAAATATATCTGCATCAACCAATCACCTTTTGAACCAACCATGAACAAATCAATCAATCACTTTGACAACCCATCAATTTGATCATTCAGAATACTGTCACCAGAATACAGTAACCAGAACCCATAACTCCGCAACAGCAAACAACAACAACTAAAACATATTTTATAAGGTATATGCTACTTTCATGTGTCGAACCTGCGTGTATATGCACTTTTCTCAACGCCAACCAACATATACATCTACAAATATTAATTCATAATTTTGTAGCTATTCTGGACTTTAGTTATACCTAGATTATATCATTTACAGAATAATATATGCCTCAATATTCATGTCTAGAATATTCGTGAGCAAAAAATGCATAATGATAGTTCATTTTATGCCTTAATATCTTGATCCATCATTAGATCTAATACCTCTTCATCCGCTAAGGTTCATCCTTGGTTCAGATCCAATAATGCACCATAACCCAATAACTTGCATACCAGTTCTCACACTTCATTAGATATACAATATTTGTACACCTTGGCCTAATGACCTTCTCCTCCTTTTATAATTTTAGGCTTTCCTCAATACCATGGACCAAAACCACTTAGGACCAATACCTCGGACCAAGTACCTAGGGTCAATACTTTGGACCGAATACCTTGGACTAATACCATGGATGAAAATTCCATGGAGAAAATTCTTTGATTTCCAAGGTATACACACTATTACTTTTGTGAAAGTGCATGTGTACGTATAGCAACCTGTATACAATGAACCTACGTGTATGCACAACTGGGTCAATGGTGAACCTGCGTATACCTCTCTTTCTTCATTATGTGATGATTGATCTATAATTCTTTGTTGATTACCTACTATACTGCGATCTTTCATCTGAGTGAGTTGCCATCAGGGACAATACCTATATCATAATTCCAACACTCCAATCCCCTCATCAAATCACTAGCCACTACTGACAGGAAGCTTTGACTTCCTCATCGAAGGCTCCAACCCTCAGTGTCCTCGAGGGACCATGTTTCATAAATTTTCACACTGGATACTGCCAGTACACAATATTATAATGTGAACGCCATGTTTCATCAAATTTTCACACTAGACCCTTTAGTAACATTGAAGCTCAAAATCAATCACCACTACAATACAACCATCAAAACCAATCATTGAAACTCAATCATCAATCTATGACATAACTGAAACCAATCATCAATCTCTAAATCAATCAATCACTGGAACCTCTGACATACTGAATCAATCAATCACTCAAACCTTTGACATACTAAATTAAAAAATCACTAAACCTCAGACACAACTGAAACAAGCATTCATTCAAACTTAATCAAATTCAACCAATCAAATGGAATAGATAGATCATTATAACTAGTACACAAAACTGAGCCTAGAAGACTGCTTCAATACCCAGAACCAACTATAACCTAAAAAATCATGTGTCAGACTGTCTACGCTCTTTCAATGGAGACAACCTATGTATGTATGAAACTTCGTTTAGCCCAACCTACATATAACTCTAAATTTACTGAACCATAAAACCTTTAAACCACAAATTGTACCAATCAGTGAAATTCTAAAGATCTACTGTCAATTTACAAAGTTCTAAATAGATGGAATGAAGGATCACCTTTCTTACTCAATAGATCAACCAATCAGACACAAACTCTTTATGAATTTAGTTTTACTTTCAGATCTAAGAAGACTTCATTGACAGACAGTAGTAAAATAGAAACATTGATTTGAGAGATCAATCATCCCTAAACATTAAGATTTTCTTTTGTATAGACTACATGGAAGAGTTGAACCATCATGTATATGCAGCTTCACCAAAGTGAACTAGTGTGTAGATCTGCAAATACTTACTTATAACTTCACCATAATTCCAGACTTCAGACATACCGATATCATCACATATAAAGGATAAAACGTGCGTTAGCAATTAGATCTACCCTATCCATTATCAGATCGCATAATGATAAGTCATTATGATCCTGATCCATCATTAGATCTCATCCACCATAAAACACTCAAGTGCATATTTAGTTCATATCAAGCAAAGCATCAGAAATGCATGACATGCATATTTTCTTTTGATCTAACACTTCATAAGATATTCATTACTTCTACACATTAGCCCTTTGATCTTCTTCTCCTTATATAGTTTTACCCTTTCTCAATACCTTGGATCAAAACAACACTTAGAGCCTGTGGTATTCTTAGACAATATCAAATAATTGTTGCTCCGCTCAATATTGTGGGCTAATACCATGGTACTAAACCTTGATATTCTCTACTCTTGAAATTACTTTATTTTCCAACATGTACGTGCTTTTCCTCTTGCGGGAGTGCGTGTATATGTATACACATTTTCTGTTCAATGGACCTACATGTATACACTATTTTGTCTAAGTGTACTTATGTATACATCCTAAAATTCTTTTCACCATCCTTTACCTTCAACTTATTCATTCTGATTAGTAGACTTTAACTCCATCTTCATGTTCTTTTGTACCAATGCCCTGTTACATCTGGATGGATTTGTTACACTGTGGGTTGCCTTTCATTAAAACTAAACTGACCTGTGAGTGAGTTGCCATCAAGGACAACACTTGTATCATAATGCCAACACTTTGGATTATTTTAAAAAGGATTATTTTGGAATGGATTCATATCATTTACCATGTCCATTGATATTATTTTATTTCAAGCCTAGCTTTCCATAGTTTATAGCCAAAGTATATATGAGGAAAGGAAACCTTTCCTAAATGTTAAAAACCTTAAAAATTTAAATTGTACCCACACTTAGAGAAATGGTTTTCTCCTTGTGATTTCCCTTATGATATAGTTCCCTATGCATAGTTTATGAACCTTATAACTTATTGTTTAGACAAGAACCAATCAAATGTTTTCATTTAAGCATATGCATGGTATCGAGATGCTTACTAGGTAAACAAATCTTGTAGCTTCAAATAAAGATCCCAATCTTTAAGAAAAAATATCATTCAAAGGTCATGCTTTGTAGCTTGGAATTTCTCTCATGGTTTCCATTGTTTAAAATTACTTATGTTATTGCACATTCCAATGTATTCCATGCATAAACAATGTATTACTTGGGAATAGCCTTCCATGTTGGTTCAATATACTACTCTTAGGCCAAAGATTTCATTTGACGACCCTCTCTTACAACTTAAAGAATTATGAAATCTACATGAACATTAAGGATATCTCTTTAACAACTTATCTTAATGGAATTTGTCCATGAATCGTATCTTGAATGAATATATCATTCTATAGTGTGTTAAATATTGGAAATATGTCCATATCCCTATCTTAGGCCAAAGGTTATTTCTCAAGGGCACGTCTCATAGTCTATGTTTTGAGTAATATCACACATTCCCTACGAATAGTTTCTTTAAGTTCTAAACTAAAATGTATCATCCATAAAGCATGAACAGGAGATATGGGAGGCATCATTTTCATTGGCGTAAAAATTTGAAAATTACATTTACGTTCCAACTTTGGGTCAAATATTATGTCTGGATAGCACAAAAATTATTTAAGGGTGTGTTCATGTCCATTTTCCTGAAAGGTAGTTCATTTAGCATCCAAGCCACTCAAATTAAATCATAAACCATGTATATAATAAGAAAACACTTCCTATGTGTTGGTGGGAAATATTCCCAAGTGTCAAAGTTGAAATCTCCAATAGGCCCAAATATGAAAACAATAACAAACATTGATGCAAGCATGTCAGCCTTTCAAATTCATAAAATTTTTGAGAGGAGACTTACCCAAGGGTCCTACATTTGAGGTAGATCTCATAGGATCCAAACCCTTTTCTTCCTCCATAATGTGTATACATGCAAATTCATTATAGAAGCATAGACACCTAATAGAATTTGAAGTACATACATATAGGTATATAATCATAAATGGAATGGTAAGTTATCATTCATAAGATGAAAACATATTTAAGGAATAAGGCATGAGCTTCTTTATTAGTGAATGACAAAATGTACATGTGAGTTATAACCTGATACAAGTCAAAGGTACAGACGAAGACTTCCACGAGATCCATCCAACCCAACCCAACATAGAATTACTATATAATAAATTTATAGGAGATGTTATCTAAGAGAACTAAACATCTCTGTAAGGAAACAAGGGTTTCCTATATTCTTGGAATGCAGGAGGTACATGAAAAATAAAGACTTGATCTAGGGGAATTTAGTTATATTATCGATACCTCTCATATGATCTCCATTGGAGTTACCCAAGGGGTTCATATATACCATATCAAATTGGTTATTTCAGTTAGGCCACGGGCTCATGTAGGTGGTCTTTTAGTAAAACCCATAAACCTCACCTGAATTTTTTATTTTTCAAATATTGAAAAGTTGTACGTAGATATAGTTCATAGGAATCGATATGCATGTGCACTCGTAGTGGGAAAAGTTTTTTATGGATTTTGAAAAACATTTTTGAAATATCAAGTCATGTTTGCAAGGGAAAGGGAGCTTCCTAGGCCATACAAGAGCATCTCGTCGATAGGAGTGGTGGAAGATGTTAGAACACTAATATGGAAAGACATGAAATTATAGTTACTTTTCCATACAAATTCCATACAAATTTGTCTCAAATAATATATCTCATTTTTTGGGGGTAATGGTTTAGGGCCCATATGCCTTAGAATCATGTACATTAGGGATAGACAATTTGATTTTAACTCAAGGTAATGTGTTAGGGAAATAAAATCAATATTTTTCCTATGTCCAAAAAATGGGCCAAAGTGATGCAGGAGAATCTTACCTCCATAGAAAAAAAAAATTTATACTAGACTTAAAGATATTTCATTTACCAAAGGATTGGATTCCCTAATTGAGTTAAATTGTTTAATTATTTGTATTTTCTATGTTTTTAAGAAAATCTAGGGAAATTGTCTACATAAGATCAAGATTGTAATCATAACTAGTTCTTAGAATATGTTACAAGAATGCTTGAGAGGGTTAGAGAGATTTGAGGGATAGTTATATCTCTTGGAAGATATGTTGATCTAGAGGATCTAGATATAGGAATTTTTTGATGAGTTTTCAGATGTGAACTAATTATGGATTTAGAGGTCATTGTATAAATATATCATCCTAAGAGGCCTTCACATATCAAGAGAGAGAGGATAAGCGAGCGCTATAGTTTATACTTGAGTGTAAATGTGTTGGAGTTGTTACACCTAAAGTCAAGAGGGATTACACTTAGAGTGAGTGCCATAAGGGTACACAAAGGTTGCAGAATTGTTTAAATCACATGTGGGAAAGCATCTGAGAATGTAAGTTAAATACATAGGAATTGACTACACAGAGGAGGTGGAAGTCCTTCGAAGCAAGGCCAAATTCCCTTCATTTATGATTAATGAAGATTATATTTTGATTTTGGATCAACAAGTGGATGAATGATCCAAAGCAGAAAGAGTAGTGAAACAAAAACAATGAGAGGAAGTGCACGGGAAGAATGGAAATCGTAGTGGACAGAACAAGAATTAGAGATAGAGAATTGTAAGAAAAAAATGAAGACAAAGGAGAGGAGAGATAGATTTTATTAAGTCCATAAGACTCCATCATCCTATATATATCAAGATCAATGATTGACAAGGTATCTCATAGTCCATTACCTAGGAAATTAAAGAATTGCATTTGTATTAGAATGGTCAGGATGACTAAGCATCGGGTGGAGGTGACACCCGAACAATGAGAAAAGCATTGGCGTGAAGTGTACTTCCAACACATTGGGTTATGTGTTGAGGTGACATATGTTAAGGACTGAAATCATTAATAGTAAAGGTTGGGGGAATTCATATCCCAGATTTCGTCTCCTGTAAGGACATATGAATGAATAGAAAGGAGAAGGTAAGGACGATTGAGTGCTAGGATGATAAGTACTAAAATATTAAGGATGATGTGTTAATAAATTTTCTAGGCCCATAGCTTGAATAGTGGAGCTCATTGAAAAAATTCAACATGACGTGTCCTAGAAGGATAAAAAATGCATGCTTTTAAAGAAAGGTCGGTGACAACATTTGACAGGAACCGAGAACAATAGTTGATGAGACTAACTCCCTTTTCCTCGAGTTTGTCTACCGAGAGTGTTGACAATGGAAAAGAAAAAAAGGAATGGGGATGAAATAATGATGATGATTTGTTGTAACATTGACTTGGAACTAGCGTATTGGTTGATGAGACCAATATAGAAAATGATGTGTACGAGGAGAATAAAGAATTATGCACTAAGGAAAAGGATGAGGTCCCAAGGTAAGGTCACATTTAATTGTGAAGTGTAATCCCTGAGGACTAAATTTATTTTTGAAGTCTTGTTCCATCGTTATAGAGGAGTCGAGTTAAAGAGAAGTGATTAAGGAGGATTGGGTCGGTGTCAGTAAGAGGACAAAGTTATAGCCGCTTGTGTATATGTGGTAAGTTTAAGCTATGCTGGTTTAATAAAATGGTTTGTTTTATACCCTTATGGGTCCTCCCACTAAAATTTTAATTAAGGTGGGTTTGGTATGAAAAGGGATTTATTTCCTTGAAGAAATGATATGGAAATGCTTATTAGATTTTGAATGAAAGAGGGATGCTAGTCAAACATTAGCTAAGTCTACATTAAAAGTGGTATTAGAGCATGTTTTAAACATTGTTATTTAAATGAGTAGGGAATTAGTGGCATTACATGAAGTAAACAAACCAAGGAGATATTAGTAATGAGGCTACTTTAGACATTGAAGCAAGGAGCTATAGCACAAATAGATTTGGAGGAGTAAGAAAGAGTTAAATTTTTTATTTTTTATTTTATAGTTCATATTGAGTTTGAAGATTAGTGACCATCGGGTGAGGTTTTGATGAAAAACTATGGAGTTCTTGGGAGGAAGGAGAATATAATTTTGTGATTTGAAATAAGATTGAAGGATTGAATCATAAAGTTAGAACCAATAGAGGATTGAAGTTATTTTGTAAATTGAATATGATTACAACAAGTAGAAAGAGTCGCTAGTAGAAAATGAGAAATTAGTGACTAGGTGACTAATAAAGTTAGTTAGCATAGCTTTCCAAGTGAAATACTACCAGAAATGAATAAGCTTAAGTGACCAAACTAAACACGACTAATGTAAATCACTAATCTAGTCACATGTTAAAATATTTGACTAGCTAATAATTAATACAACTAAAAATGACTAACATGAAGGACTAATTTTGTCTACGAACAAAAATACAACTACCTAACAAGTACTACAATAATATGCGTCAATTTTTTATGTTAGTCATCTTAGTTGTGTCAACCAACCTAAACTTACAAGTGATAGGGGATCGGGGATCGAAAGGTTGTGAAATATTGGTTGAAATGTTATCCTTCCTTAAACACTTATTCATCCTCAAATGGTGTATGATGAGCCAACTTTGCATATTATCTCAATAATTTGTAATTTTAAACATAATTTTAATAAAAAAATTATTTTATGTATTTTTAAAAAAATTATCCATGAATCTAATTGGATCTATTTCCTATTTAACATTAATTTTAGAAGATAAATTTTAATTTTTAAGATTTATAATATCAAATAAAAACCACTTTAATTTCATTATTTACCGACATAAGATTCCATCTTAACCCTAGATCTATCAAGCACCGAGAGGCGGGTCCAATCTCTCGAGGTTAAATCTTTTTCTTTTTCTTACTACAAAACTTGAGAAATTTTTGCAATCTTAAGAGATAGATCCCTCTCAGCAGTATAGTTATAGGTTAATATGGAATATAGGTTGGTTATATAATATTATATAATATCTTTATTTGTATTTGTGCCCTTTATTATTCCCTCTCTCTATATCATCCCATGAACATACACATCCTCTCTCCCTCTCTTCCCCTTCTCTTTCTATCTCCCTCTTCCCCTTCTCTCACTCTCTATCTATATCCTTCTCTTGATTCCATACCACTCTCCTCTCTCCCTCACTCTCTATCCATGACTCCCTTGTCACCCCCTCTTTCTCTCCACCTTTATCCCTCTATGTTTTACTTGTTCCCTCCATCTCCTGCCCGCTTGAATTCCATCTCTCTCTCCTTATCTCTATATTCCTTCCTCTCTATCCCTGATTTCCTACCTCCCTCTATCTCACCCTGCCAAATCACTCTCCCTCTCTCTCTATTGCTCTCTCTCTTTAGTCCAACACTGTCACTATCTCCACCCCTCCCCATCCTTCTCCATGTCTATCTCTCCATCTCCCTCCCTTCCCCTTATCTCCCTACCTCTATCCTATCCTCTTCCTTCTCTTCATTCTTCTCCTCTCTCCCTCACTCTCTCTCCATCTCTCCCTTCTCACCCCTCTCTCTCTCCACCTCTATCTCTCTATGTCTTTGTTCTTTCGTCCCTCTCTCTCCCACTCCAACTCCATCTCCCTCTCTCCCTCTTTCATCCAAATTTGTCACTATCATCCCCCTCCCCATAATTCTCCATATCACTCCCTTCCCCTTCTCTCCCTATCTCTATCCTATCCTCTTCCTTCTCTTCCTTCATCTCCTCTCTCCCTCACTCTCTCTCCATATCTCCCTTCTCACCCCTCTCTCTCTCCACCTCTATCTCTCTATGTATTTGTTCTTTTGTCCCTTTCTCTCCCACTCCAACTCCATCTCTCTCTCTCTCTCTCTCTTCCTTCCTCTCTCTCCCTCTCTCCCACCTCCCTCTCTCCCCTGCATCACTCTCTCTTTCTCTGTCTCTTTTCCATCCAACTTTTTTACTATCTCCATCCCTCTCTCTGCCCCCTCCCCAAACCGCTCTTAAATTTGATCACATTATATTGTGTTTAAGAAATTATCTAAATTAAAAAAACTTAATTGGTTGTAACGATGAAATAAGTTATGGTTTTTGGCTTGTGGTAATGATAAGCCATGGTATTGTTAATAAAGTCGGATTACAATTAATATCCATGGCTAAAGTGAGGGTGAAATATCCATGGTAAACAATTTTGTCATATTCTTATAAAATATTGTGATTGTTAAATAATTTATCACTTTTTGGCATGTGGTATGATATCCCATGTATTGTTAAAGAAAAGGCTATTTTTCACCAAGTTTAAAATATCTACCTTAAATGTGGGGGTGAATATCTATGGTTAAGAATCTTCTCATATTATTTATAAATATTTTGGTTGTGAAATAGCTATTGGGGGGGATTTTTTTTTTGGACTTGTCAGTATTGGTAAACCATGTATTGGCACATGGTATTGTAACAAAGCCATATTCACAAAGTTAATAACAAAATCAAAATATAACAATTTCAATTTATTATTTTATTAATTTAACTTTTTCTATAATGAGGCCATATTTAAATGTTTACCACTCATTCCAATATCATTTTAGCTTCTTCTTCCTCTTTTTAATTTAGCGCAAAAAATAACAAATTTCTTATTAAAAATAAATCATTTTAAAAAAATTGAATTATATATTTTTATTTTATATTATAAGTATTTATTTTATTTTTTCCATTATAAATACTTATTTTCCTTTTCATTTCTAGTTTGGTGTTGGGTACAAATAACATATTCACAGATTACAACATCACATTGTAGCAATTCATTTTTCTCTTCCTTGATATCTGCGTGGAAATACCAGAAGAAGGAATACCATCAACATGATCAATGGATTTCATGGGATTCAAACCCCAAATGGAGTTTGTATGGGAAACACCTTAGGAGAGCATCAATGATTAGATCAAGGAAGGGTAAGGTCATTGGGCATGGAGATTTTGGCCATTTGTACATGGGTATGAATTTTGACTATGGAGAGTTATTCCTTTTTACTAAAGATGATTTTTGTTCTGATGGGTAAAAATTTTCGAGGGTTTATATGATAAAGGCATAAATTTAATCTAGAATTGAGGGTTTAATGACTGTGATAATGTAGATCTTGGTTGCGGCCAACAATTCATCAAAAGAGAATGCACAAGTAAGATCTTTTCATGTTGTTATTGTACAAAGGGTTTAATGATTATGATAATGAAGATCTTTATTGTGGCCAAAAATTCATTAAAGGACAATGGAAACGTAAGCGTTTTTCATGTCCTTATTGTATAGATCAGTTCGCTCCTCCCTAATTTTTCTAGGATCAGAATGCATGAAATTTTATTTTTTATTTTCACCTTTTTTAATGGTTGATTGTTTATGTAATTAACTCTACCATGCCCAAATTCAAAGGGCTTGAGAGATGTGAGAAAGTTTTTTAGTAGGATGAAAATACTAGGCATTACTCAAACTTCGTTACATGAAATTAAAATTTATTGTAATCATGAACATAAAATATTTTTTGTTTCATCCTGAGATTCTGATCTCAATGCCTACAGTTTTAGACCATGTTACTATATTTTAAGTAGAATATAATTAGATCCAATAAACCTTACAACTATCCAAATATTAGGTTAATTTGAGCTGAGAAGACGAAACCTGAATGGCTTTTGCAATTTAGACACAATTCTTAGAGACAATGATTAAAAATGGAAGAATCCAAATGGTCTAATAACTTTTACCCACCCCTCAAACAGAGAGAGTAGTAGAAGAAGAGGATTTTGGATGATGTAGACCCCTAATGTGCTTGATACTTTTAAAATGGTGGGCATGCCCTTGACTAGAAGAAGAGATTGACCAACGTTGTTGTAGATGTTGTTTTGATAGTGTTTTCAATGCTACCATGCATAGGTAGACTCTATAAGTAGGTTAGGTTATCTATTGTTTGGTATAAGAGGTAATTCAAGAGTATATTGATGTACTTAGGAAGTAGCTTGGTAGGTTTGTTCTTCCTGCTGATAATTATTATGCTACATTGTTTTTTTTTAGTGATATCTCCTTCTATTAAATCCCTAAGAACACTTTATCACCCATGGAAATATCCACTTATTTCAAGATGAATGAGATGGATACCAGAAAGTTTGAGAGGACTCTTATTGTTGTAGATGATAAGAGTTCTATGAGGTGAGATGAGAGGATTTATGTGAGCATACACCATATTATGACACCAATCATCTCCATGCCATAGTAGTGGATCTCTATTGCACAAAGGGAGCAATGATAAAGTATTCCATTGTAAAGAATTTGTATGTCAAGGATGAGGAATGGAGATGTGGGATTTATAATTTTAATACGAAAATATGTTTTTGCAATGGAGACAAATCAAGGACTTCATGGACCTGAGTAGAAACTGGTTCGACAATCACCTGGAAATACTCAAGAATTTTTTTGAAAGGCGATAGTGGAATTGGAGAGTTATATTATGTTGCCTTGAAAAATAACTATTAATAGGGGGCATAAACACGACCCAGATAGGAATAATTGCAGGAGTAGGATTGTTTCTAAAATTATATCTACAGGAAAGTTAAGGAACTACTACAGAAGATTAGTGTAGGTGCAACCAAATTATCATAATGCAAGGACTGTTTCCCAATGTGATTCGATGCTCATTGGTGACTAGGCAGCTGCAAATACTTGTCGTTACATTTAAGTACAATTTGAGTTGCATTATAAAGCATCTAATTTCATTTATTGATAGTCCTTCTTGTGTCCTTGCCTCTCTTAATTTCCTTGTGGTAGGATTGGAATGGGTTAAAAAATCAAGAATATCATTGAGTAAAATAGACACCCACATGCCACTACATCTCATTCTTCATACTCTCTATTTTTTATACAATTATAACTGAGCAATATGATGTGTGCACAACTAAAAATCCTAGTAGGCATAATGAATGTAGTCATAGCATGGAAATCGAAACCAAGAATCATAAAATATAAATAAATTTGTGACATGGACTAAAAAACACAATAAACGATTCTATGCCAACATTTTCTATTTAGTGCAAGATACTACTAATATTTCATATTTTTTGGAGATGGTGTATGTCATGAAGATGCCCTCAAGAAAAGTTAGTAACTTGAAGATAAGAAAACTTACTGACTTGAAGGTAAGATGGTTAGTGCAACTATTTACTTTAAATAGGATAAATTTATGTAATTAAACAAGTTTGAAAATCACTAGAAACACCACCTCTATTTATTTTAAATAGGGTAAATTTAGCTAATTAAAACAAGTTTGAAAATCACTAGAGACACCACCACCACATCATTTTATTTCTAGTTGTACAAGATAATATTGAATAAAATGATGAACACTTCCATTTAAATTGATCTTACATTAAAGAAAAAACAAGTTTGATGCTTTTAAAGTCTATATCCATCATTAAATATAAGATATGACAATGATGGCTCATAATTCGAAAGCCTATATCCATCACCAACGATAAGATAAGAGTTAATGAGATGAGAAAAAGTTTGTCTTAATATAACATGTAGACTTCATATTACTTGTAACTCACGCATATTTTACCTTATTGTACATATGTTAACTATATAATTTTAATCTAGGTAATTCTTTACGTTTAAATTGTCAAATATGTAGATGTTACATTACACTAGCTTAAATCCACACACAAATAAAATATCAGAAATATGGCACAGGAATGAGCAAGCATTTTCACACTCGTTTAAAATTTCGCATTGGTTGGTGAAGAATCAATTTAATGCTAATTTCGGTGGAGTATTAAGTTATTAACCGAAGATAAAAAAATGTTGATCTCTTAAATGACTAAAAAAGGATATTTAGAATGTTATATAGAAGTTACATTTCGTGTAGCTATAGAAGTTACATTTTACATAGCTATATACCCTCACATAACTATAATATTCCAAGTCCATTTTTTTAACACTTTTCAACACTCTAAATATTTGTCTATCTTAGTGTGATTATGCAATTAAATAGTTGATATTGTTTAAGACATATCCTATTTGCAACATTTTGAATTCTCAAGTGGGATCCTGGGTATGTTTTTGTTACTACCATATATAATGTTTTAAGTAGATGGTGTTCTATAATTCACCCAAGAGACTTTAGGGGAAACCTTGAATTACATGCTTGTTTCCATTATACATCTAATATTTGAAACATTTTCCATGTGAAGAATCCAATAGCCATGTTGAGCATGAAGCAAGTAACTCAAAAATTGGGGAATATGGGTTATTATATTTCCATATGGGGATAGATCCAGAGAAGGAAATGACGACTATCATAAATGGATTTTGTTAGGTTGTATTTAATGAAATGCCACTAGACTTTGTTGTTAAAGTAAGTCAATTGATGAATTTGAAGTTTAAAGGTAGTGTTGAATAGGTGTTAAAGGTATCTATATAGCACTATATATCTACATTATTCTAATGCCATGAGATGGTGCCTCAATAACACTATTTTCCAATGACGGGTGCTAGATGTAGAGAGCTTTCTCATGTCCTACAGGTAAATCATGTCATTATATTTCTATGAAATTTCGGAATGTGTTCAAAGTTTGTCTTAGAGGAAAGGAAATATAATGTATCTCTTTATTTTAACAATGTTGTAATAAGATCCAAGGAATAAATTTTGTCATCGACAAAAAAATTTGGATCTACCATGTACATTTACTTACTACATGAAATTATTAGTTTTGTTAGATCCCAAACTTAGTTAGGGTGAATTTTATTTTTTGTTCTGACGAGATTAAGAATAAAGTTAATTCCACTTAATCACTGAAATCATTATGTTAAGATTTATCACTACTGGAATTTTTATTTTTATTATCCTAACTATTAGGATTATGGAAGAGTTCTTTTCATAACAATATCTATGAATGCTCTATTTCTTGCTCAAAGATTTCATATTACAGAATGGGAAAAATATATTGAGATTGCCAGTTTGAATGGTTATCTGTTTTAAAATGTGTGGAGCGAGCATAAAATATTTTCAATTGCATTCAAATATTTTGGAGCACCCACTAAAGTGCTTCATTTTCCTCCTATTTAATTCCATTTCTACTATCCCAATGCCTCTAGAAGTCCTTCTCCAAACTGATCTCTTAACTATCTTGGAGGGAAATTGATTACTTGATAGGAACCCATGGATTACAATTCTATTGGGAAAAAGGGATGAGAAAGCTTCATATTCTTCAATAAATTCTGCAAGTTAAAAGCATATCAAAGGATTACCTTTCTATTTAATTGATACAACAATCGCTCGAGCATTTGTTAGGATTTTAGGAGATTTTTCAATGATTTTTTTTCTTTCTCAAAGTTATGTTATCAATTAAAGAAACTAAAGAAAAGGTGAAAATGATGGATTGCAACAATTTTATATTTTAGTGCCTAAGAATGCCTTGAAAATGTGAAGGGATTTGTATTTTCTTGACTCAAGATTAATCGCATTTGACTTCCTAGCATTTCCTTTAACTTCATTTTTGTTGTGTTTATATTGCTATCTTTGAAGTTGGTCATCTACTGCGTGTAATAAGAAGTATTAACTACTAATCACTCTCAAAGGTGATATTCATGGATGACTAACTTTAAATGTCCCTACTTGAGACTTTAGTATTACATGATCATGCAAAGAAATTATTAATCAATATTAAAGGGAAGATGATTAATGTGCATTGTTTCTTGGATTACCATATAATTACTGCATTCTGACCGCCAATAATATATTCGACGCTACTGGTTGTTACTTGTGGAGCTTCACTTTGGCTTAGAAAAACATAGAGGATAAATGTCCATTGCATTGGAATTGAACATCATCAAAGAGGAATTCACCAAAACCAATAGAGGACATGGGAGAAATTGGTAAAATGAGTGGATAACCACTAAATAAACACCGAGATACCATAATTTCTTGTGTATTTAGATTCACTCAAAATTAAATAGTCACAAAAGTACCTTTTCTTTCTGAATATTTTCATGTATACAAAAATACTAAAAACACAAATCGGACTAATTATTCAAACTAATAATTATCTGATAGTCATAATTTATAATTTAATAGTATCATATGATTAATGTTATAGGATACAACTATAGGGTCTGACTTTGAGGGGCTTTGTGACAATATACGTACACTTCTCATTGTATCAGACAATCATCTCTCAGAGTCTGATATCCATGCAATGAAATGTACTCCTAGAGGCCATTGTGGGATTGGAATTTTTTATTTCAGTGGGAAAGTGGTGATGTATTTTCTTATGCCTTAGATTTCTTCTTCCATAAGGTTTTGACACTACTCATAGCTAGCACCTTCATTCAACCAAGTGAGGTACTCATCTTGGAAAGTTGAATCATTTTCTCTCCACAATCCAATATGATGTTGAAGCAATCTCATGATCCTAAAAACATAGGTCATAATAGTGAGGAATTTTTATTGTGGGCGAAATAATAGCCAAATTTAAGGAACATGACTCTTTGAAAACAAGCCGTAGGGATATTTTTTACACATAACTTTTATTTTTCCATTTGTTTTTACAAGTTATTTATTCCCTGATATTTTTAACATGTAACTTAGTTGGTATGATTGTGCCTAAGTTTTTGTTGAAGGTTGAATACTAAGCTACTAAGGTGTTATTTTCTATGGTGACATTTTATTTTCTTTGTTTATACAAGTCATCTAGCTGCATAGTGGCCACTATTGAATGTTGAGGTATATGTCGTATGAATATTTTATAGTCTACTTTATTTTATATTCAAGTATTCAACATCTTTCATGTCATATACTCTCCATTATATCTTCTTTCATTTTCAGGAGAGGTACTCAATATTCATTGTAGGAAGCCACAAGTGAAGAAAGAGGATATCAATAACACTAGAGTGACAAATGAAAAATGAGAGAGATAAGAGAATTTGTCTAGTGATACCCTTAGAGCCAATATCTTCAATAAGACACACTCATAGAGATTGATGTTCAAGCATTCAGAGTTAGTGAATTCACTTGCAATGCTTTGGCAATGCAGTGATAATGTTTTGAAATGATGAAACAATATTTCATGTGTAAATTGTAGTCCAACCAATATTAAGTTGGAAACTCATATTGTATTACTTGATATTTTCTATAATAAAATTTATATGGTTGAAATTATTTTTATTTTCACTTGATATTATTTAGTCTTGTAATTAAAATATGTAACTTTGCATTATCATGTTAGATAAACATGCACATTGTATGACATTTTTTAAAAATTTAGTTGCAAAATCATAATAGTTAATTTATGTTGATTGATAATGAACAAAAAATCATCTAAAACTATTAGATTATTAGTTTATATTAATTAATGATGAACATGAATAAAATGAATATACAACTAAATTAGTCAGTTATAAGGATTATGAATGAAATGAAATAAAATGAATAGAAACTACTAAATCAGTCGTGTATACAATGAATATGAAAATCTAAAAAAAAGTTAAATGAGTACTGCAAGTGATAAATTTTTGATTAAAATGATGACTAAATTTTGCATATTTACGACTATTACGAGCTAATTGACAGTATCTTATAACATGACTAAAATTTAGTCATATTTTTTAGGTGATTAATTGGTTTCAAGTGATGACAAAATTTTGCTTATATATGATTATTAGTAGCTAATTTACAGTATCGTTTAACACAACCAATATTTTGGTCATATTTATTTGGCCATTAATTTTTTTTTGCGATGATTCATATAGTAATATATTGTGTTGTATATTTGGTCATTAATTGCGACAATTAATGACTAAACCAATGAAAAATTAATTACCAAATTTATGACTAAATATACTACTAGATGGTAAAATTGAGGAAACCAATTAATGACAAAGCTAAAAATGACTAAAAGTTGGTCATGTTATAAGATACTGTAAATTAGCTACTATTGGTCATCGACTGAAAAATGGTCATTTATATGCAATTTTTTTTTTTTTTGGCAATTAATTAGTCGTTTTGTACTAGTGAGTTAATGCACTCTTGAGGAGGTGTTGTAGTTGCTACAAAACCGTCCAAATTTTTTCCTACATCCAAATTTTGTAGCCTCATTATCATGATGTGAATTTTTATTTTTAGTCATTAAAGTTATCCCTGGTCATACATTTCTAAGTGTTCAAGCCATATTTTAAAATCCCTAAGTCTCAAAGATACTTTCTTTCCCATGCCTAGCTTATGGTTCCTTCATAGCACACTTCTTCCAACCAAGTCTAACTCACTTCTTAGTGACAATTAGAGTGAATTTTTAGAAAACAACATAGTGCAATTTATAGAGGCAGCCAAAGTTCATCTCTCAGAGAGAGTTCTAGTGCACTTCTTGTTGACAGTGTCAATGAACTCCTTATCAATATACAATGCACAATTCTTATTAACAGAGAAAGAAGAATTTCCCAAGTCTTCTTAAATTACCCTCTAGGATCCCATTTCTTAAATTTACTTTGATTAAAGTTCGATTCAATAGTCGTCACAAGTATAATTATTCAATAATTACATGAAAAAATATTATTCATGCAACTATACTCATACTTTTAAAAATTCGACAACATCAAAAGTAATGAACCATATCCCAGGGGCACAATACTACAAACTCCTATGCTTTACTAGATCCATGATGTGGATTTTTAGATTCAATTACAAGACTTACATTTCAAATCAACCCTTAAGCATAAATTACAACTTGGAGAAAAGAATCAATCATGGCGTGCAACCAATAAGATTCTTTGATGAATTGACACAAGCATTAATGAAACGTTATATTGAGTCTACTATAGCTAGCATAGCCATGAATCATGATCATAGTCCTAATGGTATAGCCGAAAATATTATTGACATAAATCTTATGCAGTATGTGTATATAGCTAAACTAGCCTCATTGGATGCAATTCCTATGACACCCAATGTATAACATAGATAACTTGAACCATAGGCTATACAATTTGAACCCTTAAAACATAATTGTTTCGCATACATCGATGTCTCATGCATAAATTTCACCACCTTAAAATCATAGATATCACATATGTTTAGAGACGTAATATGTTCCTTCACTAAATCTACACTTGGATGCAATAAGGGTCACATGCATAAGAATTCAATCATATTCATAATTAAAGATAACACATACAACTATACACTCATGCTAAGAAACTCAATAACATAAGAGGTAAGTAGTAAACATACAATACACCCCGTGCAAGTGCTTCAGACAAGAGTAATTAGAAAGATTGTGACTTGGAGATTCAAGAACCTCCACCCAACCTAGAACTGCTTTCTCCAGTTCGCCCCTGAGCCAAGAGTTATTTCCATGGATCAAATTCCATTGTTGATCTCTTCAATGGGTATTTAATACCCTCTTTCATTATATGGTTTCCATTAGTGGCGCCCTTCTTTGATGGATATTTTTATCCATTTGCCTAGTGTTTTCCCAGAAAAGCCTGCCTTTCTCTCCTGCGAGGCTTTTCCTCATAAAGGATTATCTCCCACAAGGCTTTTATGTTTTTCTTAAGTTAGCATCTTTATCTCACTAAGTAGCTTAATGGATATTTATCTCCAATCCACTAAACTTATCTAGAATTGGATCTAGAAGTCTTATCATGAAATAATCATCCCTTCCCATTGACCAATGGGATTTGGAAAGAA
The DNA here is from genome assembly GCA_000404065.3 of Pinus taeda. Classification (NCBI taxonomy): domain Eukaryota; kingdom Viridiplantae; phylum Streptophyta; class Pinopsida; order Pinales; family Pinaceae; genus Pinus; species Pinus taeda. The sequence continues at coordinate 75,469 of APFE031310398.1, forward strand.
TCTCATCTCTTGGTGCCTCAATTTTCCAAGTGACTAAATTATTTTATTTATTTCATAATAAAGTATTTACTTTTATTATTACACATTAGACCTAGATTTTCTTAGCTTAGGTTAGAATTTTTTTGCATACAATGGAGCGACGTTACACTTATCTCCTAGTTTTTTGACGTGTGTTGAGTGCACTTAAAAATCCTAACCGTAATTGCTTATGCTCCCTTCCTACATAAATATTCTAATAGACCTAATTTCACATTCATATTTCTTACTTGGAGCACTACATGCTTTTGGAGAATAAGGATCTTTTTCTCACTCTTGATTGCAAGTGCGCTATCTTCTAGGTAAGTGTCTCAACTCTTTGTTTCTCTTGATTTTGGTTTCACATGTGTCATTTTTCTTTTGCATGCGTCACTTCAAATATTGCATGAATTTTTTGGTGTCTCAAATCTATCAGGTTCATTTTCAATAGGTCTCCAAGTAATAGTGTACATTCTATATAGTTGGTACTTTTATCACAAATACTTGTGCCATAACTATCGCTCTTAGAGATTAGTGCCATTTTTTTTTGTCTTAATGAATACATGTTGGTTTTGGTAACTATGTGTATTATCATCGTGAGTCTCCTTTAATGTATATTTGTGATAATGTTATGCATTTTCTTTCTCTCTTCTTCGCTCAACTGATCTCACAGTTAGTCAATTTTAGGTTTTTATATATAGTTATATCTTATGCCATGTCATGGACATACTCACCTTTCAGCCCAAGAAATGAGAGCATAGCCCACTTTGAGGACCTAGATATCATCCTCTTGTAGATTACATCTATGTCCTGTGCCCATCACAAAGCTTCTTTCCCCCCCTAACTACACTCCTAAGGAATAATCCTTGATCCCTTGTCTGAGGAACGTGTGACCTACCACCAAGTTTAAACTAGCAATCTTCTTGAGTGCAGAGTTCATCTCTAAGTCATAGTCATGATCTATCTATATCTTACACCTATTACCCATGCTAGGCCTAAGCAAACCTACCTTCATGACTGCATAGCACATTCCCAATTAGCATGCCTACAACTAATGACCCTTGAAGATGCGATTTGTCCTAAGATTGAAGATGCTTCCTCTATGATAATGGATTGTGCACTTCCATTGGATAGATCTCCACCCGTTTCCTCTTGAACCTATTCTTTTTTCCCAATAAGTCCCTTCTCTCATTCCTACCACATTGTCCCATCATGTTGGCATCCTACATCAGAAAATAAGATAAGATAGGTAACTTTGGGACTAATATTTTCATGCCATGAGTTTCTTTCCTTTTCAGGTACTATTGAGCCAGAGCCAATTATTTCACCATCTTAACATGGTAGATGATACTCCAAGTGTTTTTAAAGAAGAAGTTTCAATAAGATAGTTGTGGAAATGAGACAGTTGTAAAGGAATTTTGGACTACAGTAGATAGATGGTGATCCATGATGACTTAGAATGTTAAAATAATATATCCAAATCCTTTATAGGGTGCATATGAAGTAAATTATAAACCTATCAAGAAGAGTTGAATACATAGAAGAAAAGGATATAACCTAACATCTACACATTAAAATGAAGTTTCCTGTCACATATGTCAAATTGTAACTTCTCAAAATGTGAACAGAAGAGTGCCTTTTTATTCCATGTATTTTAGCCATAAATTTTGTGGGATGTAATTTTGTAATTTCAAAAAATAAGAAAATGTTAAATTTGTGGAAGCCTGCGGGTCACACACGGAATGTAAAAAGTCACTAGGAAGTCCAAGGGTCATGTGGGAGCTCAAGAGTCACGAGGTAGGTCAAGGGTCACATGGTCATGAAAGGTCACCTCCTTTGTTATATATAAACCATCATAACTCAAAAAATGGACTTTTATTCTTGGCTTCCAAAACATAGTGCAAGAGACAAGAAAATTGTTTGGAGGAGTAGGTGGTGGCTTCTTTTTCCACTATTAGGGCTATTGATGCATCATTGTAATTTTGTATCTTATCACTTTCACTTAATATTTTGAAGCTCTTAGAGTCAGGCATGCTTTCATGCATGTGTCATGAATGTTGTAAGTTCATTATTTCATGTTTGTGATATATGTTTGTGTTTTTATTTAATAAGGAAAGTTAACTATTCCATTATATTTGGTATACAACTTAATTGATTTGTGTGTCTTTACTTTCTTTCATGATCATTATTTTTTTTGATCAAGTAAGAGTAGGAGCTTTCATTAATATAGCCAATAATACATCATTTACATGCAGCTGCACCTGCTCTATGAGAGTTCCACAAGTAGCGAGGTAGGCAAAATTCCGAGCCACACACTAAAAACCATGAGAGGCCTGAACAAGAAAATCGGGGAGATCCAGCCAAACACTTTGGAAAAAAAGCAAGCAATAGACCATTTGGTCATGCTATCGTGCACCAAATGAAACCATGAATGCCTTGGAAGACGGGTCCATAGATCTGAGGCCCACAAAAATGCCACAAGTGACCCACCAAGGGACCATAAGAATGCCACCAAAGACCACCTAAAAATAATAGAAGGCATGTAGAGGTGTAGACCGAATGATTTGACCTACCAGGATCCAATGTACATGTGCTAAAAATGAGCCAACATCAAACAACACTTAAACCTTTCTTACAGACTTGAACAAAACTTTAGGCCAACGCTCTAAACTTTTTTGGGTCCAAAACACCGAACCAACTAACACTAACACATCTTCACCATTGATCACCCAATGTGGATCCGACGGTCTTCATAGATATCAGGTCGACAAGTAGCATGAGGATTAACCAACTGATGATAGAGGTTTCCTCTCACCTCCTCGCCACTACGTGTCGCACGAAGAGTGGAATCGGGGGCCAACCTCAAAAATCCAGATACCACATGGACCCTGCCTAATAAACCACTTGTGGTTTTTGAATCGATCACCTCATGGAAAAGCATGCATGATCTTTCGCCAAGCGATAGTATTTAATCCAATTCCAACGGGAAGTTCTTGAGCCTTCCTCCCAAATTCTCTATTAAACACCATCTGAGCGATATGAAAACGGATGACCAAACCTATGGTACTTCCTGAGTCGGTCTTTTTCCACACAATCAATGGAATCTAGAGCTTTGGATTGCAGCCAAACCAAAATGGGTAGTTGGTTTAGAGTTCTTTATCCTCCCACCTGTGTCCTGAACCCCTTCTATCCATCTTGTTAATCCATAGCTCCATATCTTTGTTCACCTGACAGAGACAATCCTCCAACATTTTTCTTGGGGGTAACAAATCCCAAGCATACTGAGAATCCCTCTCCATATTGGTGACTCCTTCATTCGCCAAATGATCTACTAACATGTTAGCTTTCCTTTTCACATGGACAAATCTGATAGTTTTTAAGGTTTGTAGGTGGGAGTAGATACAGTGAAAGACCTGCAAAAGCATCCAATGCTTCGACACTTTATTTGGAGAAGCTACATTGCATATTTTCGTGGCCACTGCAATAATCAATTTTGAATCTGCTTCAATGATAACATTATGTGAATTTGAATCCACCAGGATTTCTAAGCATTGCTCTAGTGCCATGAGCTCTGCCATGTTATTAGTGGCCTTCCCCAAGTGGCCATGGAAGATATTCTTTATTTGACCCTAATCATCTCTTATGGAACCCCCAAAGCCAGCTAATCCTGGGTTGCCCTTAGATGCTCCATCTATATTAACCTTTAATAAACCATAAGGAGGAAGCTTCCAAATGTTAAAATCTGTATTTATTTGGATCACTCCCTTAATTATGCCCTATGGTCTTATGGACTGAAGACCCAAATTAAGTATAATACTTGCCTCTTGGGGTAGGGGAGGATCCTTAGGAAGTGTTCTCAACAAGATTCTTATTGTTTCTTTGAGCTGCCTTAGAATTTTGTCAATCATGTGTTGGGGCTTGCTTGTTTTATTTTTGAGGATCCAACTATTGTGCTATTTCTAAACATTCCAGATAACAATGCTTGGAACCAGAATCCAAGATTTATTAATAATATCATTCACTGAGAAGTTCTTCCTCTAGTTCTTCAAATTGTTGGATATGTTGAATCTATCCCTATCATTTTATCTAAATATTGAGGCCACCCAATCCCACACGTAGGATGTGAAAGGGCATAGGTTGAGATGGTGTTCCATCATCTCCTCATGTGGGCCATAGAGGTAACATTTGGAAGGACCAATGAAACATTTTTCTAGGATATTCTCCCAAGTTAAGATTTTCCTTTGATACACTAGCCAGATGAATAACTTTATTTTCATCAAGTGGGGACTCTACCAAAGTTTCTTCTAGAATTGATCAAGATTCAGATAGTTAAATCCTGTAACTCCTTGTTTAGCCTCTTTGAGGTTAAAGGTACGTTTGACATTCTTTCCCCATCTTAATTAGTTAGGTGTTGAGGAAAATAGAATCCTTCTGTGCTTTAGATCCTGGGTGAGAGCTTTTGTCTAGGCCTTCAAAGGACTCTCATCATTATGTCCTAGATCCTTCCAATTCCTCAATTTTCCATTATTCCTTTCCTAATCCCAGAAGTCTTTTACCAAAATTAGACCTTTGCTATCTGTGTCACTCTTGAGAGCTACTAATTCATCCTTATATAGGTTGGGTTCTTGTTGCCAGCTATCCTTCCAAAATCATGTTAGGTTCCTTGCACGAATTTCCCAGAAATTATGTTTCTAAACAATACTTTTATTTTCCCAGGCAAGGTTCCAAATATGGTAGCCCCTGATTTGCCTTAACATTCTAGTGTGATCGTTCTCCTACCAATACTTGGAATATTTTTGTTTCCAAATCTTAGCCCAGGGAGCAGTCGACTCCTTGATCCATCTCCACCAAAGTTTGGCTCCCGAAACTCTGCTAAGGGTCTCAAGATCATGAAGCCCCAAGCTACCATGGATTTTGGTCTTGTATATCTTGTCCCAAGCTACTAAAGCCCACTTTTTTTTCTCTTCTCCTCTGCCCCATAGAAAATCCCTTTGTATGCTCCTTATATGTTGCTTAATGCCTTCAGGAGTAGGAAGAGCTAAAAACATGAAAATGGGAATGCGCTGCAAGACCGCCTATGTGAGCACAAGGCACCCTACCAAATTTAGTGACCTGCATGTCCATTTTCAGACCTTGTCCTAAATTTTATTTAATATTGGCTCCCACACTTTCTTGGTTAGAGGTTTGTCAGTAAGAGGTATGCCAAGATATTTGGAAGGTAGTTGTTCCCTTTGAAACCTAATAATTCTGGTAATGTTTCTCTGAATAGCAATGTTAGTGTTAAAGAAAAAAACTTTGGATTTGTTGAGGCTTACCTCTATGCCTGCTGCCATATCAAAGTCATTTAAGATGTTTTTGATTGCTTTGGCTTCCTTGATTGTGGGTATGCCTTGTAACATTGTGTCATCCACAAATTGTTGATGAGTGTTTGTCGCTCCATCCAAGGTGAGCTTGATACGCTAGATTCGTCCTTCAACATTTTCCATTTTGCGCATTCTACCTAGCCCTTCCATCATGAGAATGAAGAGGAAAGGTGAGAGCGAATCTCCTTGTCTGAGTCCTCTGGAAGGTGTGAAGGTTCTTGATGGAGCTCCATTAAGAAGTATGGAAAAACTGGTCGTGGTGACTAGTGCCATAACGCATCTTATCCAATTTTGGTCGAAGTCATAGGCTCTTAGAATTGATCTTATATAAGACCAACTTAGCTTGTCATAGGCTTTCACTAGGTCCAACTGAATGATCATACCGGCTTGTTTGTTGCTTTTGAGAGAGTTTACCACCTCATGAGCTTGGATGATATTGTTGAGGATTTGTCGTCATTCCACATAGCCTGTTTGCTCCTCTGAGAGGAGAGATGGTAGAAGGGGCTTGAGTCTATTGGCTGTCACTTTGGAAATAATTTTATACAACACATTACATAAGGCTATGGGTATAGAGTCATCTGGAGTCATAGCATTTTCCTGTTTTGGGATCAAAGCTATGAAGGAAGCATTAAGATCCTTCCGAACCTTTTTGGATTTTCTTGAGTCTTCCACAACCTCGAGGATATCCTATTTGACTATATCCCAACAAGATTTGAAGAAGTCTACATTGAACCCATCCTAGCCTGGCGCTTTCCCATTTTTCATTTCATTAATCACTTCACTGACCTCCTCTTCTGACACTGGCCTGTTAAGATTGTGGTTGTCCTCTCTGGTAACTAGCTGAGGGATATACTGAGTGAAATGGTCAATGTACCTGTATCTATCCTCCAGTGGCTCCTCTACCAAATTAAGGAAGTGTTTTACAAGAACTAATTCCATATCGTTGTGAGAGACAAGCTCAATCCCTTAAGAATCTTTGATCTTTGTGATTTTGTTGTGTGCCCTGTTAGCTATGGTGGATTTATGAAAGAATTTTGTATTCCTTTCTCCCTCTCTAATCCATTGTATCCTTAATTTTTGTCTCCAGAAAATTTCCTCTTGCAGGCATCGATCTTCCCATTCTTCTTGTGCAGAGTCGGTTAGCTTTTTCCGCTCTTCGACGGAGCCATCTATGATGTTGATCTAATTGATCTCCTAGAGCTTCTACTCAGCTTCACTTTTGGCTTTGAAGATATCACCAAATTCCTTTTTGTTCCAAACTTTAAGTCTGGATTTGATATGTTTAAGTTATTGTTGGAGCATAAAAATTTTAGTGCCTTGAATGTTCAAATCCTCTCTCCACCATTTTTCAATGCTACTAGTGAATTTAGGGTGAGAGAGCTAGGTATTTTCAAACCTGAAAGGTTTGTTTCTCGATGTGCCCATAAAGGTGGATTCCAACTATACATGCTAGTGGTCTGAGCCTCCAAAAGGTAGAATGGAAGCTATCATAGCAGGGCCTATGAGAGGGAGGTCCTCTGAAATAATAAATCTATCAAGTCTGGAGGCAACTTGAGAAGCCCCTCCCCTCTTAATATTCCATGTGAAGGTTCCATTTATTGTTGTAGTGTCCACTAACCCCATGTTCATAATGAACTTCTGGAAGGCCATGGAGTCTCTGCCTAGCTATCTAATACCTCCTTTTTTCTATGAAAGAGATCTTATCATATTGAAATCTCCTGCAATGATCTAGGGCATATTGGGATGTCTTTGGTGATCACTAGTATTGCAACAATAGCGCTACAACTCCTCAGGCTTCCTTCTTCACTTTTATCAACCCAGTAGTTCGTAACAAACTTAGAAGCGACAGTGTTGTATGCATAAGTACTAGCTTTTGCTGCAAGTTGTCACTTGTTTAGTTGGTGCAAGATCACTAATGTGCTCAAGCCAACTTACATGAGTTCTCAGAAAAATCTTTTAACTATGATGAAATAAAGCTAACGCTATAGAGGCTATTCTATCTGTAGAAAGAGAAGCAAGATTGAAATGTAATGCAAACCCTAGCAAACTGTAATTTACCTATTAACCCTACCTTTGTAAGAAAAGAGATGGAAACTGATGAAATGAATGATATTGAATACTGAAAAGGTAAATTTCATTTATTCTAGCTACTTCTGAAAAGAAATGATAAGAAAATGTCTTTTTGTGCTTTTGAGTGTTTTTATGTGAAATTATTATGACTGTGATTTATCTGGTTATGATTGTGGTGAAGGAAGGTGGAGCTAGTTGTTGTAGAGGTGGAGGAAGGTGTGGAGAGATCCTAAGAAGCCCCTAGTACCCTTCTAAAGACTTTCATAGCAATTGGAGTTTGAAAAATCACTCGAAGGAAATTCTATAGGAGGCTACATGGGATCTACAGGAGGATCTAAATGAGGAGGTCGAGAGCTATTTTTGGAGTTTTGAAGGTGGAAAAATGATGGGAAAGGGGAACTGATGGCTAGATGAAGGTGTTGAGGTGTCTAGAACTTGTCAAGGAAGATCAAGAATGAACGTGATAGTTGGATATTCTCAAATGGAAAGAAAGGAGCTTATGGAGAAAAACGCAGAAATTAGGGAAGATTGGTGAAATGTTGTGAGTGGCTTGGGAAATCTATGAGCAACGAGCTAGTGCTACCTATTTTATCGATGGATAGTGATCTGAGATGTCCTGCAAGGTATCTGCACATTTACTTATCAAAATTGAGCGAAGAAAGAACTAACTATACCATTAAAACAAAACTTGTTCTAGCTTTACCTAATTTCTTACCTACGAACAAAAAATGTTGAACAGTAACATGTGAACAGAAAACCGTGTGGAGAGAACTATGGTAAAATAACAGGAAATGATCTGAGCATCTAAATCTGAACTAATATATCAATCTTTCCAAATCAATTTATCACACTAGTAGTTGCATGGCAGAGCAAAAGTTGTGTTTTTGGTGGCAACAGAAGTGCCTTGACCTCAAATCATAGTCCCAAGAAGGGAGAAAGGAGGTTAGGGCTTGATGTTGGCCTTCCTAAATCTTATTCTATCACTACATTAATCTACTTGAGCAACTGAAACAAAAACAACTATGCCAACCATCAAAAGCAACCTAATCTAATAAAGTAAAATGAATCTATGCCACAGAAATTAACTCATGAACTGAAGCAAAAACATATTAGTATAAAGTAGGAGGTGTTGGGAATCTTGGGTTGGGCCTTAACCCAAGAGCTTTAGCCCTCTGAAAGAGATCAATACTAGCCCAAAAACTTTTTTATCTTCATTATCAAAATAGCAGTCACATTACATAAACTATTTTAAAAAAGGAACTCGAAAATGAGTTGAACACAATGCTGCACAAAAGTGTGAAAATCTACCAATAACTGGCTAACCTACTGAGGCTATAAGCCTCCTTATTTGTACAAATGGATTCCTTCAACAGTCCTCCTAATATCAAGGAACTCAGATTCCCAAGACTAGAGATAAACAACAGTCCTTCTTTTACTTGCTCAGCTACCCCTTGGAATCATCAATGTGGACCTTTGTGCTACGAGTTGCTGATGGAGGATTTGAAGAAAGGGGTCATAAACGAAGGAGACACCCCCCCTACAAATCATCTTCCCTATTTTCTTCGAGTTTTGGCTACCATTTCCTTATAAATCCCTTGACTTTGTCAAAAATTAGCCAAAAAATCTGCATAAAACACACATTAGAATACATGGCAAAATGACTAACACAATTCACTCTATTAGCATAAATATATTCAAACAAATGCAATAAATTAATGAGAGCAACAGATTAAGTTGAAATAAGAGGTAGAATGAGCCCATATAATTACCCATTTCTGGGGCTCATCATCACCACCCTACTGAATGGGTTTCTCATCCTCTGAGTGACTAATCTAACTCTTCGTCATTGATGGCTTTGATGGATTCCTTGACATCCCATGCCTCTAATGTGATATATTCCTCTTTATCATGGAAACCTGCCTTCCTATCCACTTCCTCCCACTATTTCTGTTCTTCCTCTTCTTTTTCTCTACTATTGTTTTCCCTTTTCCTGCTTTTGATGCTACTTTCTTCTCTGCTTTAGGTTCATCTGTGGTGGTGTCATTTTTCTCCTCTCCTCTCTATTTTTCTTCTTTTCCTTTTTCCAATTGAATGTTCTGTTCTTTTTCATGGATTTCCTTCTCAGCTTCCTCTGTTTGTTCCTCTTCACCTCCAGATGGACTAAGGTCATCAGTGATGGTTTTTATGTCATCTTTTTTAGTCATGTTCCTGAAAATCTCCTAGGATATAGGGATTGTGTAAGTGTCGAGGGCATCCTCCACCAGCAATTTAATGAGCCCATGGTGAGCCAATTGGTCTTGAACCCCTGCATTCAATTTGGTGCTACACTATCAAGGATTGGAGAAGAGAATATGGAAGACTGAGTTTTCTAGATGCAGGCAGGTCCATGACATATCTTAGTTCATGTAACAGTCTGAAATGATAACCATAAATGATGTTGTATCATCCTCCACAGGAGATATACTTCATGATTAGATAGCTAAACTTATCCCATGGATAAGGTATACTTGTCCTTCTGATCCCATTCTTATCCTCCACAGGATGTTCATCAGGCTGGAAAGAGGCCTTCTTAGCAACCTGTCCTAGTGGTTTTTCCTCTTTCTAGGGGAGCCCAAGTGGGAGACTTGTAATTCTGTTGATGAACTCTGGTGTAAGTTTTATGGTTAGACCCCTAAAATTGAGTATAGCATGGGTTTTTGAGTGGAGTTTTAAAGAGAATAAAAATTCCTCTGTGACTTCCTCATCATACCCATGAAATTTTTCAAAGAAAGGCATCCAATTTGCCCTGGTAAAGAGCGCTACCACTTTTGGGTGTTCATGGAGTTTGGTGGAATTTGGAGGCTCCTTCCTCATAAAATCCCCCGTCATGTTGTTCAGAGATTGCTAGAATGTTTCAGGTGAGGAAGAAGGCAACAAATTTTCAAACCTGAAAACAGAGGAACAACTAAGGTTTTCTTTTTGGAACCAGAGAGAGAACCTTTTGTGTTATTCCTTTTTAATAAAAGTAATTTGCAATTTTTCTTCCCTTCAAACTTTTTTCTCAAAACTAATTTACTTCTCGGTCTGTTTGAGGGAAACAATACCTTTTAAAAAACAGAGAGTATACAAGACAATGTTTTTTTCTTTTCACAAATTAAGCAGACCACCCAATGAAAATTCACTATTTTACAGACCTAGTTTCCTATGGTTGCATCCTTTCATTACACAGCAGAATACCATGGAGGAGAAAGAGACATAATTTTGGCTCATAGAGTAAATGGAGAAACTGTATATATTTCTAAAAAACACAGGCAGACTTCTGTTCTCACTTTTCCTTTCTTTTTAACCGAGTACTTCGCCTCAAATCCACCACCTTTTGTAGATATATGAAATGCAGAGTGGGTTTTACTGAGCCTACCATTTCTAGCTCGCATTTGGCATAAAAAAAGCCCGAATGTTCCTCTGCAATGCTACTCTCTAGCCCCCCTATAGAAGGGCTCCTGTAGGACTGTGTTTCCCACTCCTGTAGAGTGCGATAATGCTCTTGTAGAAGCCAGATAAGTGGAAGGGTTTTGAAACTAATAGAAAGAAACCGATTCAAGGTTCTCAAGGTGGTAGGTAGGTTGTTGTAGTAGAGAGCACAACGATGCAAATGAAAGCGAAGGTGATGAAGGCATCGACTGTAGTGTACTTAAACTTATGGGAGCTTACGAGCATGTTCTGCAGTGACGAGGTGAGGTGGCAGGAAGGGTACGTTGCTTTCATCCAGATCATTAGTACCTACTCCAATTCCATTATGATACTTCATGCTGCCTACCCATAATCCCTTCCATCATTCTCGTTATACGACGCCACCACTACCTATTTTGAGTTTTTCTTCTCGATTTGACTGAACACACATGTCGATTTCACCCACTGAACATTGTTCGAATTGGATGAGGTGCTATTTGAACTAGACGAGGGGTTCTGTTTGAATAGGATGAGGGTGGCCAATTACCTGGCCACCGATTTTGTTTAATCGTGACCATCTCAATGGTTCATGTAGTTTCTAAATTATACTCATGCAATAGAGGAATGGGTTTCATCACTTACCTGTTAGTCTCTACCGTGCTCTTGCATGTTCAGACTTTGGCACTCTGTTCACGGATTGCTGCTATTGTTGGCTCTCGTGGCTTCTAAAATGGTGACTTGGCTACCTCATGCTAGTGATCTTTGATCAAGACCATTTCCTCACATGTTTTATAGTTTATGGCTACATTGACCTTGCCTCTCGAGATCGAATTTAAGGCGATCAGCTGTTACAGGAATCCTGTAGAATTTCCTGTAACTGGTTCTCCCTTTAAAACTTTGGTTGAGGCTTGAGCAGGGATTGGATAGATAGTTGAGGAAGGTTTTGAGGGAGAAGGAAAAGCAGCTGGCATGCACTAGGTAAGTGTTAAGTTTAGGGTTATTCTCGTTTATTCTTCATTTTCTTTTAAAACAAAAGAAATAAGATTCTCTATTTTCTGTGCAGGGAAGAAAGAAGTGAGTGGAAATGCAGTGGTGCAGGTATGAAATGGAGAGTTAGGAGGATGAATGGTGGTAGGGAGGTCCACATGCCTTCTGAACAAATTTCTGGCCCTCTGATCCTTTTCTAAACTTGACTTCGAGATCTTTGTGATTTCTATAGGAGCCTCCTCTAGAATGCACAAAGCTTCGTGTAGGATGCATAATTTCCAGAATAAGTGAGATCATGGACCGAGGAAAGACAATGGAAATGGAGAAATTATCTATCATGGGTGTATTTAGCCTATCCATGTACCTTTTCCTTTTGTGGCCCTCCTACCATCTGCAAAGCATTCAAAAAATAAAATTAATTGTCTCTTTCAGTTTTTTTCTTTTTTTTGTCAGTTTTTTTCTTTCTCTCTCTCTCTCTCTCTCTCTCTCTCTCTCTCTCTTTTCTTTTAGTGTGTGGGTGGAGTGGAGGCAAAGACTTGCTCCACTATCAACAAAATTTTATGCAAATTCTCAATGAGTTCTTACTTGGAGAGGGGCTTCCTGTAGATCTTCAACCTATGCCCATTGATGAGCATGGGGATGGCTTCTTCATGGATGGTCTGGATCAAAACTGAACCATTCTCATTGCAATTTTCTACTATGTACAGTCTTAGCCATCTTGTCCTTATCTTTCCCTTGAAATCTTTATAACTTTAATCATGCAACAGTGCCAAATCTCCTTCCTAGAACTGTTTCTCTTTGAGGTTTCTATCGTGCCATATTTTCCTTTGAAGCTGGACTACCTCTCAGTGAAGAAGGGCCTACAATCTTTGTTCATCCAATCCATTTAGCTGAAGTAACCTTTCCTTTTGTGCATGGCTGAGATCTAGGTCCAGCTAAGCTACCATTCTTAGTGTGTTATATTCAAATTCTATTAACAACAAAGCCTTATTCCCATAGAATAGCTCATAGGGTGTGAATATTGTGGTGGTTTTCTAGGTGGTGTTATAGGCCCAGGCGACCTCAACCAACCGATCTGCCTAATATTTTCTACAACTTCTCACTACCTTCATTAAAATTCCTTCCAAAGCTCTATTACTGACTTCCACCTATCCATCTACCTGTGGATGATAAGCGGTGGAATTTTTGTGCTTAATTTTGTGATGTGTGAGCAGGTCTCCAATTAGATTGGAGGTAAACTGACTCCCTTGATCTATGACTAATTCTCTTGGATAGCCAAACTTGTAGAAGATATTCTCTCTAAAAAACTTAGCTACTTTTTCTTCTGTTGTTACCTTGATCACCTTTGTTTCTGCCCATTATGTCAAATAATCAGTGCACACAATTATGTACGATTTTTGTTTTTAATGAGGGTTGACAGGACCCACAAATTCCATGCCCCTCTTCTCAAATGGCTCGAAAGTCACTTGAGGTTGCAGGGGAATCTCATCCCTTGGAGTGGGTTTCCCCATCCTTTCGCATCGGTCACATTGGTTGATATATCTCCTTACATCTTGATGAAGAGTGGGCCAATAGTAACCTGCTTGCAAGATTTATCAACAATGGTTAAATCAAATTGTTGCAATACCATCTAATAATATGAGCATTTACATCTGGTTTGTTCATTAAATATCTAATTTTAGCATGATCAGTGTGTACAAATGTTTGATAGCCAGTGATGTAGTGTCTGAACTTATTTAGGGAATGGACTACATCTAGGAGCTCCTTTTCAGTTACCGTGCAGTTCAATTCTGCCATGGACAAATTTTTACTTACAAAATATATGGCATAAGGTAGCTTCTCATTAATTTTCCCTAAGGCTACTACTATCACCTTATTCGAGGCATCTGTGTGAATGTGCAAAGGTAGCGCCAAGTTTGGACCTCTCAAAATTAGGGCAGTCACCAGTTTACTTTTTAAGGTATCCAGAGCCTCTTGACAGTTGTTAGTCCATATAAACTCAGTATCTTTTCCCAAAAGACCAAAAAATGGAGAGGCTAGTTTACTGAAATCCTTAATGAATCTTCTATAATACCCTGCTAAACCTATGAAACTTCGAACATATCTTACCTTTTGAGAAGGTGGGACACTTTGAATGATGGAAATTTTGTTGGGGTCCACTTGTAATCCTTGTTGAGAAATTGCATGACCTAGCATAGTCCCTTCAGTCATCAGGAATTCACATTTTTCAAGACTGAGGGATAGGTTCATTTTAATACTCTTGTTCGAAACTTTTCCTAGGTTATACAAACCTTCGTGGAAGTCATAACCATAAGAGGTAAAGTTATCCATATAGATTTCCACTGAATCATGAACCAGTTCAGCAAATATACTCAATACTGCTCTCTGGAAAGTGGCGGGAGCATTGCACAACCCAAAAGGAAGGACCCGGTATGTAAAGGTAGCCCAAGGAAAAGTGAAAATGGTCTTATCTTGGTCTTCTAGGCTGATTTGGATCTGGTTGTACCTGCTAAACCCATCTAGGATGGAGAATAACTTCTTCCCTGCTAGGCCATTTAACACTTGATCTATGAAAGGCAAAGGGAAATGGACCTTCTTGGTGGCCTTATTTAGTTCCCGATAGTCGACAAAGATTCTCCACTTCCCGTTTTTCTTTAGCACTAACACCAAAGGAGATACCCATTCTCTGTCAGAGATAGGGTAGATGAATCCTGCATCCAACGACTTTTGCAGTTCTTCTTTGACAATGTCCTTAAGGGATGGATTCATCCTCCTTTGGGGCTGCCTAACTGGTTTTCAACCTTCCTTAATGTAAATGTGATGAGTACAGACTCCTTAATGTAAATGTGATGAGTACAGACTGAAGGGTGGACTCCCTTAATCTCCTTATAGCTCCAAGAAAATGCATCTAGGTGGTTTATCAATAAGCTACACAGTTCTTTCTCTTGAGAGGTGGATAGCGATGAGTTGATCTTTAAGGTTCTTTCCAGGCCGAATTCCACATTCTTAATAGAGAGAGAGGTCGGATCAACCACACAGAGATTAACTAAAAGATTAGCTTGGGTTTCTTCCACCAGCTCTTCTAATGGCAACCCACTGGGGGGTGGATTCTGAATCAAGTTCTCAATGAGATCATCCTTGGTTTGTTCCCCCCCTAGTAGCTTCTACCGCACATAGTGGTACAAAATAGACTTCATCATCATCTTCCTCCTCCAACCAGAGAGGTAAATCATGTTCTAACAAAGGTTGGGAAGGAGCATATAGGAATAGCTTCTTGGACATATGCCCATTCTTGATTGTCATGTTTTTTGCTCGAAAACTAATGTAGGCATCCGCAGTAGCCAACCAAGGTCTTCCCAAGATGAGAGGATACCCAGTAAGCCTTGATTTTGGTTGGAGAACCAGGAAATCAATAGGGTACTCCCAAGAATCGATAGAGACCATTACGTCTTCAACAATCCCTTCAAGGGTCATGGTGGAGAAGTCTGCTAATTGTAGTACTGTTGTGGTCTTTCTCAGGGAGCCCTGAAGGTTGAGCTTGAGCATAGTGTCCTTGGTCATCACATTAATGGTAGACCCTAGATCAGTCAAGGTATGGGGGATTACAGTGCCATTGATGTGGACATCGACTACAAGACTTCGAGGGTCTAGATATTTTGGACAAATTACCTACACCAACATAAGATTGGATAGTTGTCCTATGACATTGATAGTTGGGGCATCTCTTTTGTGCCTACCTGGGTGTCTGAAGAACTTCTCCTTGATCATTTTGTTGTACATAGGAACATCCTTTATGGCTTGGATAAGTGGTATCTTTACACATAATTGTCTCAATTCTCCAAGAAATTCAATCTCCTCTGGGGTAGGTTGCATTGTACCAGTTTATCTCTCAGGAAATATTGAGCATGTATTTGAGGTTACCTTGGTTGAGTAGGAGGGATTGGTTGCAGTTGAACAGGTGGTGGAGGCAAAAGAGCAGGAGCAGAGTTGTACTGGGGCCTTGACCCCTGTGAGGTGCATTCCATTGAGGCTGTGGATGAGCATAGGGGTGAAATGGATGAGCAACTGGTTGGGCACGATATGGAGATGTGAAGGACCAAAGAGGAGGCGTAGACCAAGAAGTATGATCATAGGGGCCCCAAGAAGGTATAGAAGTGACTTGGTTTGGGTTATAGTATGTGCGAGATGTCCCTTGTATCCCCTGCTGATATGGCCTAGGTCCATGCAACCTCCTTTGGTCTATGTAATAATTCTATTCAGTGACTTATGTGGCCCCTTAGTATATAGATTTAAGTCTGGGTAACGAAGGACACTTGTCTGTAGAATGATTTTCCTCACAGATTGAACATACCTCTGTAGATTTCAATGGGCATTCATTCCTAGGATGCCTCCTGGTGCACCTAGGATAAAAAATGGCCAAAGTCCTCTCTACTTCCTCTTGTTTTATTTTGATATGCATGGCAAGAATCTACCACATCTCACTCTTGAAGTCTTCCCACATGTTTCCAATTTCACCATTAACGGATGAGTTGGAAGAAAAGGTAATACTCCCAACATTTCCGTTTTCAACCATTGGCTCCAGAGGAATCTTTTCTTCGTATTCTTCCCCTATACGTTCTTCAACATCTGGCTATCACCTAACGGTGTTTCTTGATTGCAGCCACTGAAGAAGCGAGAAGGTTGGCTGTGTGAAGCAGTGTAGGTGTTGGGCAAACATTTTCCTGAATTATGTCTACTCCTACAAGGCATGAGAGAAAACCTTTTTGGTTATTTTGTTTTTTTTCTGCTCCTGCAAAACTGAAATGGATTGACCAAGAAATTGCAACTAACTGAAATGAATTCGCTGAAATGAAATTGCAGAATTGAAATGAAAGCAAGGAAATGACTAATCTACTTTGCTGGAATGTAAATTACAAAATTGAAATGAAAGTGAGGAAATGACTAATCTACTTCTGTTGAAATGGAAATTATAGAATTGAAAGGGCTAATCTACTTTTGTTGAAACGGAAATTGCAGAATTGAAATGAAAGCAGGAAATGCCTAATCTACTCTGCTGAAATGGAAATTGCAGAATTGAAATGAAAGCAGGAAATGCCTAATCTACTCTTGCAGAATTAAAATTGCAAAATTGAAATGAAAGCAGGAAATGCCTAATCTGCTCTTGCAGAATTAAAATTGTAGAATTGAAATGAAAGCAGGAAATGCCTAATCTACTTTTGTAGAATTGAAATTGCAAAATTGAAATGAAACAACTACTCTACTTTTGCTGAAATAATCTACTTAGCAGAATGTTGCAGTAGAAAATAGAAGAAAAACAGTAATCACAAAATATTTTGATGCTTCCCTGGCAACGGTGCCAAAAAGGTGGTGATCTCCAGTATTGTAGAAATAATGATGCAACTCCTGGGGCTTCCTTCTTTACTTTTATCAACTCGGTAGTTTGTAACAAACTTGGAATCGACGATGTTGTATGCACATGTACTAGCTCTTACTACAAGTTGTCACTTGGTCAGCTGGTGCAAGATCATTAATGAGCTCAAGCCAACTTCTACGAGTTCTCAGAAGAAGCTTTTAATTGTGATGAAAGAAAGCTAATGCTACAGAGGCTATTCTATCTACAGAAAGAGAAGGAAAACTAAAATGTAACGCAAACCCTAGCAAACCTTAGCAAACCCTAATTTACCTATTAACCCTACTTTTGAAAGAAAAGAGATAAAAACTGATGAAATGAGTGCTATTGACTGTTAAAAAGGTAAATTGCGTTTATTCTTGCCACATCTGAAAATAAATGAGAAGAAAACATCTTTTTATTCTTTTGAGTGTTTTTATGGGAAATTATTATGCTTGTGATTTATCAGGTTGTGATTGTGCATAGGTTTGATGGCGAAGGAAGGTGGAGCTGGTTGTTGTAGAGGTGGAGGAAGGTGTGGAGAGGTCCTAAGAAGCCCCTAGTACGCTTCCGAAGACTTTCATAGCGATCGGACTTCGAAAAATCACTCACAAGAAATTCTATAGGAGGTTGCAGGGGATCTACAGGAGGATCTACACAAGGAGGTCGAGAGTTATTTTTGGAGTTTTGAAGGTGGAAAAATGATGGAAAAGGGTAACTGAAGGCTAGATGAAGGTGTTGAGGTTTCTAGAACTTTTCAAGGAAGATCAAGAATGAATGTGACGGTTGAATTTCTTCAAATGGCAAGAAAGGAGCTTATGGAGGAAAACGCAGAAATTAGGGAAGATTGGTGAAATGTTGCGAATGACTTGGGAAATCTATGAGGAGTAAGCTGGTGCTGGATGTTTTATGGATGGATGGTGAGCTAAGATGTCCTATAAGGGATCTACACATTTACTTATCAAAACTTATCAAATAAAGAACTAACTATACCATTAAAACAAAACTTTTTCTAGCTTGACCAAATTTCTGACCTATAAACAAAAAATGTTGAATAGTAACCTGTGAATAGAAAAGAATGTGGAGAGAACTATGGTAAAAGAACTGGAAATGATCTAAGAAACTGAATTTGAACCAATATGTCAATCTTTCCAAATCAAGTTATCACACTAGCAATTGCATGGAAGAGCAAAAACTATGTTTTTGGTGGCAGTAGAAGTGCCTTGACCTCAAATTATAGTCCCAGGAAGGGAGAAAGGAGATCAAGGCCTAATGTTGTCCTTTCTGAATCTTATCCTATCATTGTAGTAACCTACTTGAGCAACTGAAACAGAAACAAGTATGCTAACCATCAAAAGCAACCTAATCTAATAAAGTCAAATGAATCTATACAACAGAAATTAATTCATGAACTAAAGTAAAAGCATATAAGTACACAGTAGGAGGTGCTGGGAAGCTTGTGTTGGGCCCTAACCGAAGACCTCCAGCCCTTTGAAGGACATCAGTGCTGGCTCAAAAACTATTTCATCTTCATTATCAAAAATAGTAGTAAGATTACATAAACTATTCTAAAAAAGGAACTCGAAAATGAGTTGAACACAATGTTGCACAAAGTGAGAGAATCTACTAATAATTGGCTAATCTATTGAGGCTATAAGCCTCCTTATTTATACAAATGGATTCCTTCAATAGTCCTCATAAAATCAAGGAACTCGGCTTCCTAGGACTGGAGATAAACAACAATCCTTCTTTTACTTGCTCAGCTTCCCCTTAGAATCATCAATGTGGACCTCTGTGCTCCGAGTTTCTGATGGAGGATTCGAGGAAAGGGGTCATAAATGAAGGAGAAACCCCCGTAGTTTGGCTTCCATTTGCTCACAAATCCCTTGACTTTGTCCGAAATTAGCCAAAAAATCTGGATAAAACACACATTAGACTACATGGCAATGTGATTAACCCAATTCACTCTATTAGCTTAAATATATTCAAAAAAATGTAATAAAATTTTGAGAATGGTGGATTAAGTCGAAATAAGAGGTAGAATGAGCCCATATGATTACCCATTTCTGAGGCTCATCAGTCTTGTTCTTAGATCCTCAAGGGAGATGATAAGCTTGAGTTTGTCTACTTGTTTTTGAGGTCCATAAACATTTTTGATCATGTATATCTCGTTATCACCTACAGGTTGAAATACCAAAGAAAGATAGTTCATGGATGCTTCAACATCCAGGATTCCAAATTTCTATGGATCCCACAGTATGAGAATCCCCCCCGTCGACTTATTTACTTTAACCTCTAGATGCTCATATTTTATTAGCCACATATTATGACTTTCTCTTATCTTATCCATCGAACATTTTGTATCCTGAATAAAAACCATATCTAGTTTTTCTTCTTCCATCCTGTTATCAAGATTTCTTTATTTCCTTCTATTTCCCATGCCTCTAATATTCCAAGTTGTGAGCTTCATTAAGAAAGGTTAGTAAAGGAATAACTGGTGAGATATTTCATCTTACCTGAGTTAATCAATAGTTTTCCACATTCGTTCAGCAGATCATTTTGTCTTTTTCCTCCTCTTTTCCTACCCAATTTCTTTAGAGATTGTGCCTGTATATTATCCATCATTTTGACCCCATTAGGCTCATAGCTTTCATGATTTCTTTTGACTCCAGCTCGCTTCAATTGTGATCTCCATAGAAAGAGCTGTTGTACTCTATCATAATCCTCTTTTGGCAGGGAGTCCACTCCTATGATCATCCCTTGTTCTAGAAATTTTTCTAGATCTAGATTTTCCCTATCTAGAATCTCTTGTAGTTCATGGTCGTCCATTCCTGCTTCACTCGAATTCATCTGATGGTCCCTACTTATCTCTATATAGCTTGGTAGATCATATTTTTGGTGGTTTTTTACTGTGATATCCTCCATGTCAGCTGCCTTTTCCTACTCCTTGATTATGTTCTCCATGTCCTGGACTATATCCTTGTTACCCTCTTCTTCCTCTAGGATCTTGAAACAATTGTGTCTTGAATGTCTATTCTTATTTATCTTCTTTTGTGGATGTTTACCCCCTTTCCCTTTCCCCCAACCTTGGTGAAGCCCTCATGATTTCTATCCACAATAGTTTTCACATTACCTTCCATATCGATTGTTGTGTAGTCTCTGAATAAATGCCCATGTTCATGGCATATGCAGCACTTAAATGGGATTTTCTCATAGTCCACAACCTACATCCATTCTTCATCATACACTTCTAAATTTATTGCTTCTATAAGGGCTCTAGATAAGTCCATTTCCACAGATGTTCAGGCGAAGGAGGTATATTTTCCTTTTAGAGTTACCTCTGAGATCTTTAGAAAATGCCCTAGCTTGTTGCCTATTGTTTTCAGATATTTTGGTAGCCAATAATCCAAAGGAAGGGAGTATAGTCTGATCTGTACCAATACTGATGTGAATGTTTCACGTTCCAAGACAAATTTCATCATCCATGGCAGCATGTAGAGTCATGTTGCAGCATAGAAATATGGCCCCCCTTCGAACACTCTATCTTTGTCCTTTACGCTCGCGACCACCACTATGAAGAAGCCCTTAGAACCCATATGTAGGTGTATTTCCCCATTTTGCTTCTGATGGCTCCTTATCCAGATGTGTAATTCCCTCTCCGTCGGCCATAACCCCATGAATTTACATATGATGCATGTTTCATCGTATGATCCCTATGCACTTGAAGCACTGGATCACTCAATATGACCTGGGGAATAACGTTTGACTTGCATTTGCAGACCCTATTTGTCCTTATGGAAGTAGGTTTTTCACTACTCCCTCCATTCTCCTTTTCCTTACCTGTTTCCTGTTGATCCCATTCCTGATCCTGAAGTCCGTTTCTTCCCAATGTTCCCTTGCTTCTTGCCTCTGATACCTTCTCTAGAGCTTTTTCAAAATTCTTCTTTCCCATGTCCTTAATTCTATCTGTAACTAACTGACTTTAGGAGGGAGTAGCACCCCCCCTGTGCGCCCCACCATGGTACCCTAAGTCAAAACCCTAGCACCAACTCCAACCCTAGCTCAAGTTGCAGTCCTAAGTTCACAACTCTCTTTCATGATCATTATTACTTTGTGAACTATTTTGCATATTAATTAATGACTCTTTATATGTATATGTGTTTCTTTACTAGAATGATTATTAATTTTATTCTAAAGGATCACACTATACTCTCCCATCTGTGAAATTAATTTATATACATTGAAATTATATGTTTCACAAAGCTAACTTAATTTCTTACCTCAAAATTTATATGCATACTCTCTTGTGTTGTTTATTTTAGCCAAGGAAAATCTTTAATATCATTATCAAGAAAGTCAAAATAATTTCCTAGATGGGGCTCCTATCCTAAATAGTGTAAGGTCTAATACCGGGGAGAGCCCCTTGTTTTGGAAAACTTCCAACACCGTAAAAAGTTTTGGTGCTAGAAGGAGGGCCAGATGACAAGATGAGCCCGTTGAGCCTAGTTTCAATCTTTCATCTTAAATTGGTCCTACCCAAATATTAATCCTAGGATGTTTTTCCAAAAGAGTAAATATTACAATCCTCTCAAAATAATCCATAACTTGTCATATTTGATGTTTGATGGTAGGTCGAATAAATGTACTTGGACATATGTTTCAATTTATTAAATTCTATAATTCTAATGGAATACACTGTAAATATGTTATTTCCATGTTTTTTACTTTCATGCTTGAATGTCATGTCAAGCAATGGGGACACATATTACTAACTACTTCCAATCCATTCATTTTAGCAACTCATAAAAGAGATTCATGAAGTTTTTTAATAGGTACAATGATCAAGATGTATATAAATCGATTGATCAGCTTAGAATGAAACCTGATGAGTCATTAGAGTAGTTTACTTATGGATTTATTCACATTTTCTATAAATTTTATGAAGGATATGCGGATTGGGATCTATACATCTAGAAGAATCTTATGACTTGACTAATATATTTGTTGAGGTTGAAAAATATAATCAAACTAGTGTTGTAGATAGATTCCATCTGATTAATAGTGACCTTGTTCACATAAATTATAGTCTTTGTTGACATATAATTCATGATTGGACTCATCTCTCAAAATATAATTATTTTACATTTCAATGTTTAGGGACTTGCTAGGAAGTTGAGGTACTTAATCTTTCAGTGATTGTTATGCCAAGTACTTGCAAGCCTGATGAAATACCAAGACTAGGTCAGATATGGAATTTCTTGCATAATTCCTTCTTCATCATTGTCACATTGGATGTGAGCTCACTCTTGAAATATTTCAAATGTTTTCTTGTTAGTGTTCTTAGCTCTCAAAATTGGGTTCCTGATCAATTGGAATAATACTGTTCGATTAATCCATCTCCATTCAAGCCTCATGTATTAAATCTAGGTTTGGAGTGCATATCTTCCATGAATGTACCTAGCTTTGAAACTGATCATTTTGGTTATTGAGATAACAATTATCATCAGACAAAATACTTCTTCATGTTGAACTCCCCCATGAAATTAAATTCTCATCTTTCTTGTGTATGATGTGAAGCTAATCATTTTTGTTTTAGCACAATCTATCTTCTTCAATATTAACGAATGCTTGATTCATTGACGAAGCAAAATACTCATGTCGGTAGAGTAATTCACCAGTCGATATGTATATTAGATATGATTTGACACATGTTTTTAATACTTTACCAACATATTTTCATTATTCTTTATATCCTAACTAGGTTTCCATATTTACTCTGATAACATCAATCTTTAATTCTCCAAGATCTGATGTTGACAGTCTAGTTTGTAATTAGTTACAAGGTAATAGTTTCCTCTACTTGAGAGAAGGGACTAGCGATTTATGATGATTAACATGTGAGGAGGGAGATTTCCTCATCTGAATCATTAGCGAGATCTTTCAAATCAATTCATCCCTACCTTCAAATAGGTGAGTATCTTATGTGCTAACTAAAAAATATGATCAATTTACTAACTTCAGAAGTTGTCATCCCATAAGTTATTTTCCTAGTCATGTATCAAAGTATGGATACTCGCTTGAATTTTTTGATCTTATCAAGCTCCTATGTTTTTATGATCTATCATTTCACTACTCAAATAATTGTCAAGAATTTGAGGCACTACAACTTTCGCTAATGGTTATGTTAGGTCCTCGCAATCTTGAGAAGGTTTCTGAACAAGATCAGATTAAATTTTCCCCACAATATTCTCTCCATGACTAGATCATGCTAATTGAAAGATAAACTTTGAAAGAATTTGAAGTTTTTCAATCTATTTATTTTCAATATCATGATTGAATCACTGGTTGGCTAGAAGAATCTTAACAAGTTTTGTTGTTAATAATAAGTTTCAACCTCATGTAATGTTTTCTAAGAATGAAAACGTCAATGGATGCACATATCAATGAAGTAAAATTGCAGAATGGTTAAAGGAAGCATTTATGGCATATGTTTTTGCTAGTAGAAAGGACCTTCAAGTTCTTGTGCAGGCAACACAGGTAATTTTTTTTCCATTTCCTCATTTTTCAGTCTTCATTTTCCTTGTTGATATATTTATACTTGTAGGTTTGGAACAACTCTTTTGGATGCACTATAAATTTGATTTCACATAATCCTGACCTTGTATAGATTATGATTTAGGCTTAGTTGTTCTTTTCTTATTAGAGTATTTGTATTTTCTTACATATTTTGCATAGGCTTTCATACACTAGTTGCATTTTTCCTTTTTCTCGCACCCTGCATTCATTCCTTGAACTTCGGATTTTCCTTTTCATTTGAGTTTTATTTTTCACATCTATTTTATAAGTTTTTATTAAATAAAAAAATTTCATGAGATTTGTCTTGTTTGGCTCTTATGCGATGTGGAAAAGGGTTAAAATGACATTGTGATGATTAGAAAGACTTGGATAACTTTTGATCTCCGGTTTTTAGGACTAAATATCTTAAGAGTCCATGATGCTCTAACAAAAAATACAACTCATTCCAAATGGAAATCCTTAGCAGATTTATGATGCCCATATCCATTATAGGACCTCCATCCCTTGAACCGACACTTGTGTTTATTAGTTTCTAACATGCCAAATTAGTTGAGTAGAGAAGGGAATGGAGAGAACTTAAGTGAGCAAAATAAACCCCAAGGTATATATAGAAGAGTCTTTGTAAATCAAGGAAAACTTCTCTTTTTCATAAAATAAGTCAACATACCTGTTTCATCCTTGGAAAAATAAACACCTATAAAATGCCAATTTGAGTTAAAATTTAAAATTAATAAAGGGTGAAAGAAGAGAATGGCTTCCTGTGCTGAGAGGTGAAGTAAGAAAAATTGTTTGGGAACTGAATAGGCCTACTAGAAATGGAGCAATTATTTTGATTCCTTGAAGTTAATTCACCGAGGTACTAAACATGTCTTCCGGAAGTTGAGCAACACTAGAGACAAGACTAAAACTATGAACATATTTAACTTGCAAAACTCATACTATCCTTTTCCATAATTGAAACAATTGAAGTTTCACTAGCTTTATGAAATGTGTTAAGTCAACAAGATGAAGAGAAGCGACTACATCTATAATTAGGAAACATAAAGGAGATAGAGTAATCCATAAGATGATATAATACTTGCCAAAATATTAGACCTGTGCATAAATTTAGATCTCAACAGAGAATTTGAGGTTCTTTTAGTGAATCCCCAAGTGTTGTAGTTGCTACAACACCGTCAAATTCTTTTCCTACATTCAAATTCTGGAGCCACCCAATGATCATGTGAATTGTCATTTTTTTATTAAATTCATATTTGTAATACTTTTCTAATTGTTTATTTCATATTCTAAATATATTAAGTGTCAAAGCTACTTGATTTCACATGCATAGCTTATGATGCCTTCATAACACACTTCTTCCAAGCAAAACTAGCACACTTCTTGGCGACAATCATAGCGCATATTTGGAAGGCAAGCTATCTTATCTTTTAGAGCTATTCAAATTGCATTTATCGGATACATTTCTACTACACTTCATGTTGATAGTGACAACACACTCCTTATCGCTAGTCAATGTGCACTTCTTGTTGATATAGAAAACATACTTTACCAAATCGGCGTTGTGAAACTTCCTGGTGGTAGTCATCACACACTTATCTCCTATTTTACTAACATTCACTAAGTGAACTTGCATACCCTAACCCTAAATGCATGTGTACTCTCCCTATATAAAGACTCTATTATAGAGAAAATTTCATATTCATCTTATTCATTGGATTTTTGTTCACTTTTGGAGCACATGGATATTTTTATCACTCTTGATTTCAAGTGCGCTATTGTAATATCCCCAGGAAACATACATGTGTAGCATATATAATTTTAATAACATAATATTATTAAAATGCTTTAGATTGGTTATTGGGAAGAACCTGTTACGGTTCAGTTGGTTTGTAGCCATATCATTTTCATTTCAATGTTTTTTTTGGGATATAGTTGGTGGGAAGAAAGAAGATATAGTAAGGAAGCTCTAAGAGGATATTTAAACTATTGGTAAAACATATTAGGTTCCCATTTTATGAGATATAATGAGAAAAATGATGTGGGGTTCATGTGCACTCATAAGCATTTTTAGGATTTATGTAGATCGAAGACCGATAGTTTCAACAAAATGATTAGAGGGTTTATTTTTTGAAGGATTGTGGCTGCACCTAAGGTCTGTAAACACTACTTGGTATTTCAGCAGCCACGAGGCACATCCGTCATCAATATAAACTTTGTAGTTTGTATATAAAGGTCTTATTATGTGGTGTATATGAACACTGTCATGTACCACAATTGCACGTATTCTATAGCTTGGGATTCCATGAAAAGTGAAGGATTGGGTTGCAAAACCTTGGAGTTTTCGTACTAAGAAGTAAGTACCATTACAAGGAAAAAAATTAGACATTGGAAAGATAAGTTAATCACACTCTTTTTCTTAAAAGTTTGCATAGTTTATTCACATATAGGATACCTAATAATGTTATTATTCTTGAAAAAAGAATGCGCATTAACCATGGACATAATAAGAGAAAGAAGTCATGATATTTCTTGAGAAGAATGGGTGTGAAATTTACACATAAAAAGATAAAGGAAACATGTAATTTTTATTGGAAAATATTGTAGGTAATTATGTTATTAATATTTACATTGTTTCTATACATTAGAATCTTGAAAAAGAATGCATGCTTATGTACATACAAATAAAAGCTATTATGAAAATTGTCTTGATAAAATATGTGCTTATATGCATATAGATACTAGCTATTAAATTAGTTTATTGAAGAAGAGTATGTGTTATATACAGATGGAAATGTAGTTATTGTGTTAGCTTTCTTCTGGAAATTATTAAGTATTTGCATACAAGAATAATAGCTATTATGCATTTGATTTCTTATAAAAGAAATATGTGTTTTCATGCATGAAAGAATAGCTACCATGCATTAGATTTCTTGAGAAGGAAATATATGTTTGCATGCATGAAAGAAAAGCTAATGCATTAGATTTCCTTGAAAAACGAAATAAGAATTTGCATGCAAAAAAGTAATAGCTATGGTATTAGGTTTCTTAGAAAAGAAACGTGCATTTGGATGCATGAAAAAATAGCTATCTTGCTATTTTTTTATGAAGAGAATATGTGTTTATATACATAAAAATATTAGCTATTGTTTCAGTGTTCTTAGAAAATAACTAGTGTTTATATGCATATACGTAATGGTTGTTGTGTTAAGATATCTTGAGAAACAACACGTGTTCATATCCAACTGAATAATAGCTATGGTGTAAGATTCCCTTGGGAAAATCACATTTGTTTACCCACATCAAGATAATAATTGTTAGGCTAATGTCTCTAGGGAAAAGAATATTAAATTATATCTGCAAAGAACATAGCTAATGTGTTAGTTTCCTTTAAAAGAATATGATTAGTTGTAGTGGTTTATCTTTGAAAAAGAATATCTTATTATGTGAAGAAAATAATAATAGTAGTGATATTTATCTTTGGAAATATTTATCTCTTCTTGTGCGAAGAGATGCAATAACCATGGAGAACTAGAATTTAACTATTTCCCTTTCTCATGATACATGTGAAGTAAAGATAACAAGCATGGATTGGTAATATTTATGTAAATGTGGGATTGGGATGCACAGATATGTGTCCTAACCACACATGTCTAGAGATAAATAGACATGTTTGGTAATGATGTGCTTTTAATTAATTCATGTGTGGTGTAAATAAAAGAGGCATGTCTCAATACTTTGTATACATTTTAATTATGTACTTGAAAATATGTTTGACGCACCACTAGTAAATAATTATTATTTGTTTGATTAATACTTTATCTAATCATGATATCAAAGTTTTCTCACAGTAACAATTACATGAAAGGATTATGATGTATAAGGATATAATATATTTAACATTATAGAAATCATCAACCTAATAGTCCATGTAGATTGAGGGAATGTCAACTACAAGATAATATAAAGCAACGAACCACCAGGCCACAAAGACATAGTGTTCAAGGAATTGTGGGGTAAATGATATCATAATTAATGTAATAATTTCTAGCTATTTATGTTGAATATAAAGGATAGACTCCCTTACAACCATTGAGTGAGGGGTGAACATCCTCATGAAACATTTAATAAAATAAATGTTTTCTTAATTTCCCTTCAGGGTTTCTTGAGTATATCAATATTCGTTAGTGTGTTTTTCGTATTATGACATTCTAATGACGTAGTTGATATAATCCGATAGGCGTATATGAAACACGTATACAACCACATTAGTAAATATGAATGATATACACCTATAGGCATCTATAAATCACATGAATAATTATTAGATATATAGTTTTACTATGTCTCTTAGAGATTGATAATTTGTACTTATTAATAACTATGTAAATAATAACAACTATATAGATTGACATATTTAAGTATAAAAAATAATATAATATAATAGCAGATTAGCTTATTACTAATAATACTTATATATCCCTCACCGTATCTTATGATTAATATACATTTATTAACCTATTAATATAACTATCAAATATCTTCTATACATAATGATAGATTTATAAATCATTCCAACACAAAAACATTAAACTCTAATATTAAATCAATTATTATAAGCCATAATGTTATAAAATCCAACATTATAAACGCGAAGATTAATATTATATCCTTAAGAATAATATTATAA
>APFE031310398.1:104682-118187 GCA_000404065.3 Pinus taeda
CAGGTTATTTTACTATAAACCCAAGGGAGTGATATCATAAAATAAATAGACTAATAAACCGAGGGGATTATAAACCCATGAGAATAATATTAAACACAACTCGGAATTAATATTAGAAACCCATCAGATATAAACCCTATGGTAAATAGTATAAACCCTAAAATAAAAATTAAACCTTAAGATTAATATTATAAACCCTTGGGATCAACATTATAAACCTAGCTCATTAATAAACCCAAGGGATTAATATTGCAACCCCAAGGGAATAACATTAAAGGTTAGTATTAATATTAAATCCTACGAAAATAAACCCTAAGGTTAATAAGTCTAAGGGAATAATAGTATAAACCCAATGGATTACAAACTAAAGGGACTAATATTGGACCCTAAGATTAATATTATAAACCATATGCTTAATATTATACCCTAGGAATATAAACCTTATGATTAATATTAGAAACCCTAGGAACAATATTATAAACCCAAGGGATTACTAAACCCATCGGATTAATATTAAACACTAGGAATATAAACCGTAATATTAATATTATTAACCTTAGGATTAATATTATAAATCCAAGAGATTAATACTATAAATCCAAGGAATTAATAAACATGGAAGATTCATATTATAAACTCAATGGATTATAAACTGAAGGGAATAATTTTAAGCCCAATGGATTAATATTTTAAACCTAAGGGATTAATACTCCCAAAGGGTTAAATTTAAAAATACAAGGGATTGATAAACTCAAGGGATTGATATTAAACCTTAAGGTTGATATTATAAACCCTGATACTACAAATTATAAAACCACTATTAAACTTTAATATTATAAACTGAACACTAGTATTATAAACCTTGTATTAAACCCAAGTTTCGTAATGTAACAATGTGAATATTAAACCCTAGGGTGAATGTTAAACCCTAGGAATATAAACTCCATGATTAATAAAACGAAAAGATTAACATTGTAAACACTAGGATTAATATTAAACCCTACAAATACAAACCCTATGATTAATCTTATGAAACCAAGGAATTTATATCATAAACCTAATGGATTATAAACCAAAGAAACCTATATTAAACCATAGGGATAATATTAGAAACCGTATCAATAATATTATAACCCTAGGAATATGAACCCTTAGATTAATAAACCAAGGTATTGACATTATAGACCAAAGGTACTAATAAAAACAAGAGATTAATACTAAGAACCTAAGAAAACCCAAAGGATTACTAATATAAAACCAAGGTATATAAACCTAAGATAAATATTATAAACCGTAATAAAAACATGGTTGACCATGATTTACCATGATTTGTCATGGTTGACCATGGTTGACCATGGTTGACCATGGTTGACCATTGTTTACCATGCTTGACCATGGTTTATCATGATTTATCATGGTTGACCATGGTTTACAATGGTTTACCATGATACCATGGTTGACCATGGTTGACCATGGTTGACCATTGTTTACCATGCTTGACCATGGTTTATCATGATTTATCATGGTTGACCATGGTTTACAATGGTTTACCATGATTTATCATGGTTAACCATGGTTTACCATGATATATCATAATTGACAATGGTTTAATATTAAAAACCCAAGGGATTATAAACCCAAGGGAATAATATTAAACCATAGGATGAATATTAAACCGTAGGAATATAAACCCTAAAATTAAGAAACACAAGGGATTAATATTCTAAACACTAGGCTTAATATTAAACCCTAGGAACATAAACCATATGATTAATAACATAAACCCAAGGAATTTATATTATAAATGAAATGGGTTATAAACCCAAGGGATCTATATTAAACCCTAGGATTAATATTATAAACCCAAGGGACTAATAAAAATGAGAGATACATTCCAAAAGCCTAAAATACCTAAAGGATTAATATTTTAAACCCAGGGTATATAAACCCTAAGATACATCACATAAAACCTAAAACAAACATGGTTGACCCTGATTGATTTTATGGTATGCAATATTATAGACCCAAAATTAAAAACTACAATATGACAAATCCAATGGACCAATATTATAAACCCAAGGAGAAATGAGCACAAGGATTTAGTATTATAAACCTACGGGAAAATAAACACAAGGGGAAAGTATGAGTCTTTGAGATTAAGAATAATAAGCCGAAAGGATTAATAAACCTAAGGGAAATAAATCGTAGGAATTGATATTATAAACCCAACTAAAAATAAACCTAAGAGGAAAACATTAATCCTTAAGATTAATAGAAATAAACCTAAGGGATTACTATTATAAACCCAAGGGAAAATAAGTTAAACTAAAAACAATGTGATACATCATGCTATTAAACTTTAATATTGAACTGAATATTATAAATCCTCACACCATCAAACCTAATATTAATATTCTAAACCCTAAGATTATAAACCCTAAGATCACCTTCATGAACTCTAATAATAAACCCAAGATATTAATGATATAAATGAAAGGGTAAGATTAGTATTATAAACTTGAATAATAAACCCAAAATATTAATGATATAAAACAAAGTGATTAATTTTATAAACCCTTAGGAATAATAGACCTAATGGGTTAATATTATAAATCGAGGGGATTATAAATATTATAAATCCAAGGGATAAATATTATAAACTCTTAGGATTAATAAACATAAGGGATTATTACTAATATTAATACTATAAATGCTAAAATTATAAAATATAATACTAAAACTGAACATTTAAAACCCTTATATTAAATGTGATATTATAAATCCAATATTAAAAATCTCAATATTATAAACCCAAACGATTACTATTATAAAATCGAGTGGAAATAAACCTAGGGGATTAATATTGTAGACACAAGAGGAAATGAACCTAGGGGAAAAATATTAAACCCTGGAATTTATATTATAAACCCAAGGGATTATAAACCCTAGGTTTAATATGATAAACCCTACAATTAATGAACCCAACCCACTATTAATATTCTAATTCCAAGACATTAAAAACCCTAGGGATTAATTAACCGAATTAATTGTCAATATTATAAACTCAATGGATTAATAAACCCAACAAATTAACACTATAAACCCAAGGGATCGGTAAAACCAAAAGACTAGTATTATAAACCTCAAGGATTAATATTATAAGTCATAATATTACAGATTATAAATCCAAGATAATAATATTAAACTAAAAATAAATGCAAGATATTAATATTAATATTAAACCGAAGATATTAATATTCTAAACTAACAGATTAATAAACCCAAGCAGTTTGTATTTTAAATCCAATATATTTTTTTTGTGTAAATTGTGCTACTACTAATATATTATACAAAAAGAGTTACAAAAGGATTACATCCGCCATGCTAGGATGGCTGCTGCTGAACATTTAAGCGTAGTGTGACTGAACATGAACCTGAGAAACTGTGTAACGAAGAGACTGTCCACTGACTCTAGACCCGAACCCATAACAGACTAGTTACATGCCAAATAGCTTCCTATCCCTGCCGAAGCGACACAGAGCTTCCATACATACTCGAAATAAAACATATAACAGACACGGAGCTTCCATACATACCCATAACAGACACGGAGCTTCCATACCCGAACCCATAACAGACACGGAGCTTCCATACATACCCGACATAAGACACATAACAGACACAAAATACGTTAACGATAATCGACCCAAAACCATCGAGCCGCCATGCTGAAGCTGTAAGAGTAGCCAAACAAAGGACTTACTCATCCATGGAGGTTGATGGTTGTTCCTCCACCACGGGACAGGCGTATGGATCAGAGGCGCTTGAGTCCGTGTAGGGGGGATCATTCCGTGCAGGCTCGCCTGTTCCCGCCACTGCTCCCGCCACTGCACCCGAGGCCTCCGCAGGCTGCAGTCGAGAGCTCTGAATAGGCGAGGGTGGTCGTGGCTCCGCTGGGACTTCTGGCATGGCTGCGTGCTCACATTTCTCGAGCCTGACTGTAACATAATAGGTGGCGTTATCCAAGATGCAAGGGAACCGGAATCAAGTGGAAGAGTGAGAGCCGAGCGAGCACATTGCTATCCCTCCCCGCCCCCTCCCTCTGCTTCGTCCCCGCCGAGCTCCTGGTGAGTTGATTTCTTTAGAGGGAGAGCCGAGTGAGGCTGAGGATCATGGAGAAGAAGCACGACCTCTAGCGCCACCCCTTGAGCCACCCCATTGACTAATGAGTCGCATTCGCTCACGCAGCATCTTGAGACCCTTCTACCCGGAATCCAAATGTGCCCTTCTCCACACAGAAGCCGACCAGGTAAGTGGATAACAGTATAAATAACACAATGAAAAGGACTGGAACTTACCACCCAAATTTGCAGACGGGGAAAAACTAGAGCCACGCTGGGTGGAGTGCTTAGAGCCCGGATACTTTGAAGCCGAATGTAACGCACAGATACCAGGGCCGTCTGATGCACACAAACAAGGAAGCCTGAGCGACCCAGGGTGAAGACCAAGGCTTTCTGAGCAGAGGGCCGAGGTCTAAAGCCTGGCACACTCAACCATAACACCCTCATCGACGACCTGAGCAAATTTCTAACAGAACACTGAGACCAGATGCTTACCATTCCAACCTTTGCCAACCCTTCACAGTGCATCGTCAGGCAGAGGAGGTTAACAGATATAATACGCAGCGTGACCATTCTCCCATGCGGAGTTAAGGCCGCATTTAACCATGTCGGACAGGGGAAGCTGTCTCGAGATGCTTCCGTCCACCTATCTAAAGCGGGCTGCCACTTGCCTCTTAATGAGGCCGCCCCTTCATTAACGCTCACCCTAACCACCCGCAGCCAGGGGTTGAAGGTCCTGATTTGCCAGAGAGAGGCAATCCTGTTGATGTTTAATGTCCTCTGAGTCATTGAGATTACCTGAGTAGGGGGAGCTATTCAAATTAACTCCTTGGTTGGCCAGGCGATCTGCTACCGTGTTGGCAGATCTCTTAACGTGTTGAAAGATAATACTATTTGGACTCCTGAGCCGGTCCTCCAGTGCTTCTAGCCTGCTGAGCAGTCTCCAACTGGAAGCAACTTTGGTAGTGGGTGATCTTGCTTGTATTCGAATGGCTGCATTGATGAGGATCAATGAGTCTCCTTCTGCTACCAGCGGATAGTACCTTTGTTGATCGGCTATACAGATGCCCTTCCATAGGCCTTCTAGTTCTGCAACATTGTTAGTATCATTGCCTATGGAGCCAAAGAAAATGTGCTAAATTATACCTTGATCGTTTCTAATAACACCACCGTATCCAGCTGGTCCTGGATTTCCTTTTGCTGCGCCATTGAAATTTAGTTTGAATGTTGATGATACTGGGGGGGGTCCAATGCATAGGGGAGACAAGCTTGGGAGATGATTTGGCAGGAGCCGTGGAAACGCAAGCTATGTGGAGATCCCATAATTTCTATATGAGTTTCTCTTGAGGGGAGGAGGGCCAATCTGTTTCCTACCATGATCTAATCGCCAGAGTTTCTTAAATGTTTGGCTTGAAGAGTAGCCAAAGGATGTCAAAAGGGTGTTTTTTATTGTTGAAAACTCTATTATTCCTTTCCTTCCATACGGACCAATATAGGAATCCTGGGATGAGAGACCACATAGAGTTCAGCAGCGGACTTTTATACGACGACTTGTGCCAGGTTCTCAACAAGTTTCCAATATCTCCCTGACGGTGTCCTATTCTTTGGTTGCATCGTTCTATTTGATCCAGAGTTGAGCCGCAAGGGGGAAAGTCTCCATGAGGTGCAGAATGGTTTCCGACTGGAGTGAGCAGTTTGGACATATTGAGGGCCCAATGAATCCCCTTCTTTGCAGATTGTCCCAGGTGAGAATGTGTTTTTTGCTCAACAGCCATAGGAAGGTTGAGACCTTGGGCCAAAGTTTGGGCTTCCATATGTTATTCCATAGCGGATCTTTTTCATTTTGACTTGGAGTATATCGCAATATATAGGCCTCTTTCATGGTGAATATTCCTTTTGTTGAGTTCCCCCACCTCAGTTTATCCTGCTTATTTGACTGCTTGATTTTCCTGTGGTTCAGTTCTTCCTCAATATCTGCGTGGGTCTCTCCTTGCCATCCCGGTTGCCAAGAGCAAGCTGGCTTCCACTGTTGGTAATCGTTGTTTGCTTGCTGTTGCCAGAATTGGGAGATGCGAACAAGATTGTGGCACTGCATATAAGTTTGCCAGAGGGGTTTGTGGAAAATTGTAGCAAGCTTTGGGAGTTGCTGCCACGAATCCTCCCAGAAACGCGCTGAGTTTCCCGAATGAACTTCCCAGAAACTGTACTCCTGGATGAATGCAGTGTGAAGTTTAGCTGCATTCCAAATCATGGAGCCGGAGATGCTTGGACTGATTCTAATTAGATCCTCCCATTGACTGCTAGGCGCATACATGGCTTGCCAGAGTTTTGCCCATGGTATATGAGGTTTTACAAGCCAGTTCCACCATACTTTCCACCCCTGGTATGATTACTTTGCAAGGGATCCCGCAGGCCTAGTCCTCCATTTGATTTTAGTTGGCATACTTTTGACCATTTAACAAGGGCCCATTTCCTGTTGAGACCTGTGGATCCCCATAGGAAGTTCCTTTGAAGATTCTGAATGGCTTTGAGGACCCACTTGGGAGCGGCTAATATGGAGAAGAGGTAAAGAGGCATAGCCTGGAGCACGGTTTTGATCATTATAATACGACTAGTTGTGTTCAGCGATCGGTATGTCCAGGAGGAGAGTCTGGCTTCCAGCTTGTCCAAAAGCGTTTGCCAGGACGCGTTCTTGAGAGCAGAGACCATTAGAGGGGCACCCAAATATTTGGACGGGAGCGCTGCAATGGTGAATCCGAGGATGCGCGCAATATTCCTTTGAATGGAAACAGGGGTATTGAAAAAGAAGACCTGGGATTTAGATGCATTGATTGAGGTACCCGAGGCTTCAAAGAACAGCTCAAGCAAGGCCTTGAAGGATTTCACTTCAGAAGATGAAGGATGGACAAATAGCATGGTGTCTTCGACAAACTGTTGATGGGATAAAGGGGAAAGACCATGAAGCACTATGCCTTTGATGGCCTGAGATGAGACAGCATGATGAATAAGGCGGTTGAGCCCTTCCGCCATTAGAACAAATATGAAGGGTGAAAGGGGTTCCCCTTGCCGAATGCCCCGCGAGGAGCAGAAAGGCAAAGATGGTGCGCCATTGAGAAGAACAGAGAAGCAGGGAGATGAGATGAGGCTCATAATCCATCGGGTCCAGGTTGCATTAAAGCCAAAGGCTAGCAACATCTGCTGAATATACTCCCAACTGAGCTTGTCAAAGGCTTTGGAGAGATCAAGCTTCATAATCATACCTGGTTTTTTAAGGATTTTTAGGGAATGGAGTACCTCATTTGATAGGATGATGCCATCCAGGATCTGGTGCCCTTCGACGTATCCTGTTTGTTCCGGAAGGATGAGAAGAGGCAAAAGAGGTTTGAGCCGGTTTGCCACCACTTTGGAAATAAGTTTATAAATTACATTACAGAGGGCTATGGGCCTAAATTTGTCAGGCGTATTGGCTTCTTCCCCTTTGGGAACTAGAGCTATGAACGTGGAGTTGAGAGAGGGTAGAGCCAATGCATGGAGTGAGATTCTTCCACTAGTTCCCAAACCTCTGTATTTATTAGTTCCCAAAATCATGAAAAAAATTTGCAGTAAAGCCATTAGGTCCAAGAGCCTTACCAACTTTTAATTGCGCCATTCCTTCCTCCACCTCTTGCTTTGTGACTGGTTGCAGTAAATTTTGGTTGTGTTCTTTCATGATGAGCTTGGGGATGTGCCGAGTAACTTCTTGTATTGCTGTTGTTCTACTCCGGGTTTGTTCCTTGAGTGCTTCCTGAAAGTAATCCCTGAGTTCTTTTTCCATGTCTTCATGCTTTTCTAATTTCTCCCCTTCATTGTTATTAATGAAAGCAATGTTGTTATGCATTTGCCTTTGAATAGTAGAGAGATGGAAGAATTTTGTATTTTTTTCCCCTTCTTTAAGCCATCTTATTCTGGATTTTGGCGCCAGAGAATTTCCTCTTGTGATCTCCGAGCTTCTAATGCTGTCCATGTGGATTGCTCCTTGTCTGCCAATTCCTCTGTTCTGCCCTCTAGGATGATGGTCTGCTGTATGGTGCTCATTTCCTACTCCAGTTTTTGCCTAGATTCCGTGATGTTCCTAAATTGAGTTTTATTCCAAACCTTCAGCACTTGCTTCAGGTGTCGGAGTTTCTGTTGAAATTTGAACATCTTCGTGCCTTCTGGGAGAGAGAATGACTTCCATGCCATGTGGACCACCTCTTTGAAATTGGGATGACTGGCCGAAAAGGATTCATATCTAAATGGTCGATTGCTGTGTTTTCTGGGTCTTGTCCATTGCAACATTACTGGCCAATGGTCTGATCCCCCCTGAGGTAAGATGGAGGTGTGAAAATCTCCGCCCAGGTGAATAGCGTTGTTTGAGATGAGAAAGTGGTCAAGTCGTGAGGCAATATTGTGTACTCCCCTGCGCTTGTTCGTCCATGTGAAAGTGCCATTGGAAGTTTGTATGTCTATTAGTTGATTACTTCATATGAAGTCTTTGA
Source organism: Pinus taeda (assembly GCA_000404065.3). Lineage (NCBI taxonomy): Eukaryota > Viridiplantae > Streptophyta > Pinopsida > Pinales > Pinaceae > Pinus > Pinus taeda. The sequence goes on from APFE031310398.1 coordinate 113,321, forward strand.
AACCTGAGCTGTCATCTTCCAGCTTCATGCGCCCTCCTTTTTTCTCCCCCAGATGAGTGATTAGATTGAAGTCGCCTCCATTGATCCACTATGGGAATTGTCTGGTTGAGTTCAAATCTGTTAATGCCTCCAGCACATCTAGCTTGTGATGCATATCTTGCGGGAAGTAGGTATTGGTGAGGAGCCCATGAATGTCCGTTCCAATAAGATGAAAATTAGCTTGAATGAAGTGGTGAGTAGCATGGAAGTCTTGAAGCATCAGAATCTGCGGGTTCCATACAATGGAGAGCCCGCCTGACGCCCCTACTGCTTCCACGGAGACTGATCGACTTCCACTCCAGGCCTTATGGAGGATCTTTTCAAACACCGTATTGATACTTTTTGTTTCTTGTAGGAATACCACAGCTGGTTTTTCTAACTGTATCATATTTTTTAACATTTTATGTTTCGAATGACTGTTGAGCCCACGCATGTTCCAGGAGATGAGCTTCATGGGAAACTGTGGGGGTGGGGCTTATAAAACGTTGTCAACTTCGGAAATCTCCCAGATTCCATAAGTAATTCTTCTAAAATGATGGTTCTCCACTTTTTGGATTTTCTTGCCATCCCATGGACTACCTGCTTGTATTCCAAGACATTTGTTGTGCTGGGCTTTGGCAAGGAATCCTGCTAGTCTGTCTATTTCCCACGGGGGGATTGAATTATATTCTTTTTGCTTGCAGGCCTCTTCAAGTTTGAGTATGTCTAGGCCATCTATACTTACCGTTTCTTGGTCTTCCTCCATAATAATGGGGATATTCTGAGGATCTTCTGTGACCCCTTCTTGCAAACTGAGGGCTAGCGCTGCATCAAGATCCATGAATGAGGGATGCATGTCAGCTTCTATAGCTGGCATTTTTTCATTCGAGTCAAGAGGAGCACTGAAGAGGAAGGATCCATGGAGTTTTTGAGATCTTGGGGTGACGATGGTGGCAAAGGAGTGGCCTGAGAATCATTCGGCTTTGAGGCAGGGGGATCTTGAGGAGAAAGGACTTGAAATCTATTCTGGGAGGTGACCTTCTTAGGGTTTGAGGGAGTAGCAGCCTATTTTTTGGTATGTCTGCGTCGAGAGAGCACTTTAATGAATCCCTCAGAGTCTTTATTGGGCTCGTTAGCAGTAGATTTGAGCTGGGTGGTTATGGGACAGTCCCTGAACAGATGACCATGTTCATGGCATTTATGACAGTGGAACGGGATATGTTCATAATCAAGAGGTTGAATCCATTCATAGTCATCGTGAAAAAGACTTACCGAGTCTGTGAAGGTCTTCTTTAGATGCATTTGGACGCAGAGCCTGGCATATGAGGTGAATCGTCTATTTTTGGTTTCCTCTGCCACTTTTATGAAGGTGCCAATGCGATCTCCGATGTCCTTCAGAGTTTCTTCTCTCCAATACTTCGAGGGGAGACCATACATGCGAATCCATACTGGAGCGTGACTGAGATCTTCTGTGTCAGGATTGAACCTGGGTTTCCAGTCTCGCAGGAAGAGACCAACTGAGTTGAAGAAGTAGGGGCCTCATTCAAATACTCTGATTTTGTCCTCCAGGTAGGTAAATATAGCAGTGAAGAAGCCTTTAGGGCCTAGTAGCAGCGAAACATGCCCTTTGGGTTTCCATTTTGAGGCGATCCATCCATATAAAGCTTTTTCTGTTGGCCAGAAGCCGAGAAATTTTCCAATGAGTGCATGATCTTTCATGTATTGGATTTCGCCATTGATTCTATGGCTGGGTAGCTCAACTTTGATTCTTTCTGTCGCTTTTGAGATGCAAGCGGCTGATGTCGCCTTTGGCTGTGACGCCCTTGGAGTATTATTCTCTTCTCCTTCCGTGTCTGGGTTGCTGTACTGATATGTCAGTCTGTTCAAAGCTTTGACCTTGTTCTAGAAATGAACTAGGTGGAGGCGAGGAGATCGCGGGAGTGCCGCCGTTCCTTTGCTGTTCATTTGAAGGAGGGGGGGCATGAGATCCCGCCCCTCCCTTCCGAGAGGACATGACGTGATGCCCAATAGAGGCCAAAACCATTACTGCGAGCGATTCTGAGTTGAATGACGCCCTGAGAAAGTCAGATGGTGCAGAGGCGCAGGACTGCGCATTGGTTGCAGGGTGCAGAGCTCAGAGGCTAGGGTTTCAGACCATCCCGTTCAACAACTAGGAAGGTCTGTCCATTTTAAATCCAATATATTATAAACCCAAGATTTTTAAATTAAACCCTATGACTAATATTATAAATGTTATGAATGATATTATACACTTAGAATATGAACCTTTATATCAATAAACCCAAGAGATTGATATCATAACAGAAAGAGACTAATAAACATAGGGGATTATAAACCCATGTGAATAATATTAAATGTAAGCCGTTAGTATTATAAACCCAAGGGATATAAACCCTAAGATAAATATTATAAACCCTAAAATAAGCATTAAACCTTAAGATTAATATTATAAACCTTAGTATCAACATTATAAAACTATGTGATTGATAAAGTGAAGGGACTAATATTAAAAACCCAAGGCAACAACATTAAACGTTATGATTAATATTAAATCCTAGGAACATAAACCCTAAGATTAATAATCCCAAGGGGTTAATAAAATAATCCCAAGATATTATAAACTAAAGGGATTAATACTGAACCCTAATATTAGTATTATGAACCACATGCTTAATATTAAACCCTAGGAATATAAACCACATTATTAATATTAGAAACCCTAGGAGCAATATTATAAACCCAAGGGATTACTAAACCCATTGGATTAATATTAAAATCTTGAGGGATTATAAACCTAAGGGATTAATAAACCGAAATGATTAATGTTAAAAATCCAAAGGATTGATAATCCCAAGGGATTTATATTAAACCCTAATATTACTATTATAAATCCTAATACTACAAATTATAAAGCCAATAATAAAATTTAGTATTATAAATTTAATTTTGAAAGGTACTAATAGTATAAAACTTGTATTAAACCTAAGTTTTGTAATGTAACAATGTGAATATAAAACCTAGGAATATAAACCCTATGATTAATATTATAAACCCAATGAATTTAAATCATAAACCATTTGGATTATAAACCCAAGGAATCTATATTCAACCCTATCGTTAATATTATAACCCCTACCAATAATATTATATCCTAAGAATATGAATCCTTAGATTAATAAACCCAAGCGGTTGATATTATAAACCCAAGGCACTAATAACAACAAGGGATTAATACTAAAAACCTAAAAAAGAAAAAGGATTAATAGTATAAACCCAAGGTATTTAAAACCTAAGAAAAATACTATAAACCCTAAGACAAACATGGTTGACCATGGTTGACCATGGTTTAATATTCAAAATCCAAGGGAACAAAATTAAACACTAAGATGAGTATTAAACCATAGGAATATAAGCCCTGAAATTAATAAACCCAAGGGATTCATATTGTAAACCCAGGGTATATAAACCCTAACATGAATATAACAGACCTTAAACAAACATGGTTGACCATGGTTGACCATGATTGATTTTCATATTCAGGCAATATTTGTCAGAATGTGACATTGGACCATTGTTGACCATGATTTATTTTATTATTAAGAGAATCTTTGTCAGAATGTGATGTTGGAGAACGATTGACCATGGTTGATTTTCATATTGACAATATTTGTCACATTGCGACGTTGGACCATGGTTGATCGTAGTTGGCCGTTGATGGCCATGGTTGTGACAATGTGACATTGTACTATGAGACAATATTTGTCACAATGTAAGCATGGCTATTTACGATCGTTGACCATGATTTACCATGGTTGATTTTGATGTTGAGGAAATCTTTATTAAACTGTGACGTTGGACCATGGTTTGTAATGGTTGACGATGGTTGATTTTGATTTTGATATTGGGACAATTTTTGTCACAATGTTACATTCGAGCATGGTTGACCATGGTTGATTTTAAATTGACCATGTTTTACCATGATTGATTTTAATTTTGAGACAATCTTTGTCACAATGCAACATTTGACCATGGTTGACTATGATTTAATATGGCTGACCATCGTTGCTTTTCATATTAAGACAATCTTTGTTATAATGTGACATTGGATCATGGTTCACAGTGAATGAAAATGGTTGACAATGGTTGAACATGATTGAATTTCATATCCATACAACATTTCTAACAATGTGACATTGGGCCATGGTTGACCACATTTAACCATGATTATTAACCGAAGGGTTTTATATTAAATCCTAGGACTAATATTATAAATCCTATGAATAATATTATACCCTAGGAATATGGGCCCTTAGATTAATAAACCTAAGGGAATAATAAACACAAGGGATTAATACAAAAAGCTCAAAGGATTGTAAACCCAATGAAATAATATTAAATCTAAGGGCTTAATATTATATACACAAGGTATATAAACCCTAAAATAAACATGTTCGACCATTTTTTACCTTGGTTGATTTTCATATTGACACAATGTTTGTCAGAATGTGACATTTGACCATGGATGGCCATGATTGATTTTCATATTGAGACAATATTTGTTAGAATGCAACGTTGGACCATGGTTGACCATGGTTGATTTTCATATTGGGACAATCTTTGTCCCAATGTGACATTGGACCATGGTTGTTTATGGTTGATCATGGTTGTCATAATGTGACGTTGAACGAAGAGACAATCTTCGTTACAATGTGACCATGATTATTGACCATGGTTCACCATGGTTGACCATGATTTTCCTACACTTGATTTTCTTATTGACACAATATTTTTCATAATGTGGCATTGGACCATGGTTGACCATGATTGA
>APFE031310398.1:118793-130277 GCA_000404065.3 Pinus taeda
ACGATTACCAGACTAATTAATGTTTAAATGAAAACTCTCACTCATTTATTTAAAAATCAAAATTCCTAATCAAGAGCTTTTGAAAAAAACTGTAATGCTCAGGCAACCATGAGGTACGCGGCGTGGGAACCGAAAAAATACAGCAAGCAACAGACACAAAAAACAAGAATTAGCAGTAATGATAGAGGAAGAAAGGAGGGGAGAGATGCCATCCTATTGAGATGCAGTAGCAGGGGAAGGTCAGAACAATAGCAACCGGGTGGAAGAAACAAAAAAGCAGGAAGTTGTCCTTGGATCTCGATGGCAGGCAGGAAGCAGAGGCAAGTGTTTACCATGTGTAGTGGAGAAACTAAGATTCATAATCCCAATGAACAAACTGGAGCAATATAGAAGCTACATGAAAGATCAAGCACTAATCTGCAAATTCATCGGAGTTTAGCTGACGAAAAAGGACCTCACCAGATGGATCCAGTAAAAATGGCAACCCTGAGGACATATCAAGCTAAAGCTAGGAGTAAAATTCTTCTTCACAATAATTTTCTCAAACCTACAAGATAATAAAAAAAAAAGTGATTGAAAATGGTCCATATTTCCATTATAATGTGGGACTAGTCATGAGATACTGGGAGGAATGTTATAACCCAGATAAAGAAAAATTCCTAGTAACTCCGGTATGTGTAAGACTGTTCGGATTACCAATGGACAACTGGGACCTTGAAATCTAAGAGGCAATAGGAAATACAATAGGCAGCTTTGTTAAAATAGCTAAAACCAGCAAAAAGGGAAGATACACCTCATATGTTAGAATTTATGTTTATATGAATATAGTTGACCCTATTCCACACACAGTCGAACTAGAGTGTCATGAGGAAGTATGGCAACAAACCCTAGACTATAAGCACATATCATTCCAATGCAGAAGATGTCATGAGTATGGACACCTATTCAAGGAATGCTCACTCAGAATAGAAGAAGTGGAGTAGAGAAACAAACAACCGAGGAAAAACCAAGAAGATCAGGAAGGATTCCAAGAAGTAAAAAGCAAAAGAAGATATACAAGAGAGAATACCAATGAAGGAAGGAAAGGAAAACAAACCAAGCCAAGCAACACAAATAGCTTTGAAATCCTACAAGAAGAAGAATAAGACAATGAGACCCAAACATGGATTATTAGGGAGAAAAGGGAAAGGAAAGAAGCTCAAGTCAAGTAAAATCATAGACAAAGAGAAAGGCACAAAGTGACCCAATTGAAAAGGAGGAAAAGGAAGTGGGAGAGAAAATGGACAATGCAGGGATATAAATTGGCACAAGCATAGGAGAAGAACTAAGCATGGAAGAAGAAGTACTACGGAAACTTCTATATTAATGGTGAAACCTGGATGAAAGATTCATTCCAGAAGAGAAAAAATAATATATAGAGAAATGTTCCAACAATACAAAGCGAAATAGGGATGGGGCAAGCTATAAATGGTAGAACAATTAGGCCTCCAATAGGATAATACTCGAGAAAAACAAAGTAAAACAAAAGGCGAGAAAAATGGAGGTAGGAGGAACATACAGGAATCGACTCAGATCAAGGGAGAAACGCTAGTGAACATGGGAAGAGCAGTGCCACTCTCAATGGTATTCCATTAGCTAAATCAAGTAACCTAATGATAATAACATCCTAGAATATAAAAGGCCTGAATACCAAAGGAAAATAGAGACACTTAGCGGATAGGCTAAGAAAGGAAAAACACAAAACATTGTTGGTACAAGAAACAAAAATCTGGCGAAGGAAAATGGAGGAGATCTTGAACAAAATAAAACCAATCTATGAAAGTATGACCACAGATGCAAAAGCTAGCGTGGGAGGCATCACAATACTATGGAACCCCACAGAATTCCTAGCAGACTATTGGATAGGAATGAAAAGAATACTGACATGGAAGCTTAGGTTAATAGGAAATAGAGAGTGATTCCTAGTATCGGTAGTGTATGGGACACATACACCAACGGAAAGAGGAAGCTTCCTCAACCAACTACAATAACTAGGAAAACTTCTTAATGAAAAACAGTGGTTGATAGCAGGTGACTTGAATATGAGAACATCAAAAGATGAGAAGAAAGGAGGACTGTAAAGAGAAGAGCCAGACATGGAGAAATTCAGTGACCTTTAGGTGGAACTAAAGATGGTCGATATACAAACCATAAATGGAAAATACACATGGAACAATTGATGAGGAGGGAGAAGACAAATCACATCAAGGCTAGATAGATTCCTAGCGTTAGAACACTTAATAGGAAAATATATCCTCTATGAAGCATCAATTCTCCCATGTCTAGGGTCGGATCGTTGGCCCATCAAACTAGAAATTACCATGAACCAGTAGAACCAAAATAGACCTTTCAGGTTCAAGGCATTCTGGTTGATAGATCCCAACTTCATAGAAAAATGAAGAACTAGTGGGAGGAGACGGAGACTAGGATGGAAGGAAGAAATAAAATTCTTACTCTCCAACTACGATTAAAATATTTAAAAGGAAAGATTAAGAAATGGAATAGAGAAGAATTTGGAAATATCCAAAAGGAACAAGGAACTCTCCAGATAACGATGAAAAGAATCCAACAGAAAATCATAGATGAAGGGAGAGGTGACAAACTAGTAGAAGAAGAATGACTAGTGCTAAAGAAACTAGAGGAAATAAGAAAACAAGAAGAGATCTTATGGAAACAGGAATCGATAATTCAATGGCTAAAATAAGGGGAGATAAACACAAAATTCTTCCATAAGGCAATGTTGCAACACAGACAGCAAAACAAAATATTCTCCTTAAAGGACAACCAGGGCAACGGGATAATAGAAAAAGAAGAAATGGAAAACTTGCTGGCACGGTATTTCAAAGAGCTCTTGACAGAACCCGGTATTGGAAGGGAGGTAGATATTGAAAGAATCAGCCAACATATCCCTAAATTGGTGAACAGAGACTAGAACTTGGCACTCCTAAGGGTAATAACCAAAGAAGAAGTTGAGGAGGTAATAAAGAAGATGGAAAATAATAAAGCACCAGGGCCGGATGGATTTACATTAGAATTCTATCAAGCCACGTGGGACTTCATGAGCGAGGATATAGTGAATGGAATAGAAGAATCTCGTCGCAACAAAAGAATGCACTAGGCCTTAAATGCAACCTTCCTAACTCTGATAACAAAGACAGAGAACTTAGAAGAACCACAAGGGTTCGAGCTAATGGTGCTATGCGATGTCATATATAAGATCCTAACCACTATAATAGTGAATAGATTAAAACTAATACTTCTATAATTGATATCCCAGGAACATATGAGGTTTGCTAAAGGCAGACAGATAACTAATGGAATTGTAGTAGCACAAGAATCAATCCATTGTTTGAAGAATTCAAAAACCAAAGGGATGTTGATAAAACTTGATATAGCAAATGCATATGACATACTTAGTTGGGGATACCTACAAAAAATATTAAAGGCATACGACTTTGAGGATAGGTGGGTAAACTTGGTAATGTCAATGATTAAGACACTAGTGATGTCAGTCCTATTAAATGGATTACCATCAGAAGCCTTCAATCCATCCAGAGGACTTAGGCAGGGAGACCTGCTATCTTCGTTCCTATTCATTCTTGCAGTGGACAGCCTAGGAATAATAAAATACAAAGTGCAAAGTGGACAGCTGCAGGGATTATGACTATGGGGAAATGACCTACCTCTCACCCATCAACAATTTATTGATGATATTATGTTATATTGCCAGGAAACACTTAAAGAAGAAAAAATTCTAACGGGAATTCTCATGGAATTTACTAAGGCATCAGGGACAAAAATAAGTAATGGGAAATAGGAAATCTATTTCTTCAATACACAAGTTTCCTCCCAAGCTTTCTTGGCAAGAACAATGGGGTTTAGAGTAGGGAAATTTCCTACAAAATATCTAGGTATCTTGTTAAGCTACAAACAGAAGGGAGTGGCCAATTGGGGCATATTGATAGGAAGGATATAAAAGAGAATGAAAAACTAGACATTCAGGGCACTGAACATCTCGAGCCGCACAATCCTACTTAACTCGGTGCTACAAGCCATACCGATTTATCAACTGACTAGCCAAGCTGCACCTAAAACAATCTGCCAAAAAATGGTAGATAGGTTTAAAAAGTTCCTTTGGCAAGGATCGAGTAAGATAAATATTGGGTGCTGCTATCTTGGAATTGATTAAGTAAATCAACAAAAGGAGGAATTGATTTAGAGACACATATATCCTAAACCAGGTAATGGGGGCCATGTTATGGTGACACTGGATACAGGAAGGCGACGACCGATGGAAAAAATTGTGGGACAACAAATAGAAGATGGTCAGGACTCCAAAAGGTAAATTAAGAAGCCAAACTAAGAGGAAACATTCAGAAATCTAGAACATGGCAAGAGCCAATAAGGAAATGATCTGAGAGCACAGTTTCTAGGATGTAAGAGAAGGGGAAAAAGTGAACTTCTGGGAAGAGGCATGGCAATAGAGAGGAAAACTAAACCAACAACCCCTACTCCAAGAGATATACCAGTTCACCATCCAAATAGAGGGAAAAAAAGTATGTAATTACTGGAGCACAGAGTCGAACGACTAATGGAGAAAATGGAAACAAAAGGAAAATGGAATGAAGCCACTAGAGAAGCTAATTGGGAAATATATAAAAAGGAAATGGAATCAAGGAAAATAGTGGTCAAAGAAGGGATGAAGACGCTAAGGTGGGGAAAAAGAATTAAAGGTATGTTCACTATAGTAAAGGGATACTATTTAAAAGCATAATACAATAAACAAATATAAAGAAAAAATAGGAAAACATATGGAAAATGAAAACATGGCCGAAGGTGAAATTCTTGTAGAATTTTTCTACAAATCAGCTAGCAATGATAGCATGTATAAATTCCCACTGTAGATCACTTGATAATGCAATGTACTAAAGCAAAACATTTGATCTACTTCTACAAACAATTTAGCGGAAGCTTAATTGAACATGAGCAACATCAATTACAACATATATAACTAATATCGAGAAATCAAACATGCAAAACACAGAAGATATAACTAGGGGAATGCACTAGCCTAAAACCCCATCTCTGTATTATCATACAAGTGGAAATATGTCTGGATTACACAAAGCCTTAGCTCGGAACCTATCCAGCTCTCAATAGAATCGCTCTGTTGCTCATAGAGAGTGAAAGGATTTTTAGAAACCTTCTCCTCTGCCCTCCAACCCTCCTATTTATATCCACAGTCTTTCCTGGGTCCTCCAGCTGCAACCTGTGTGATTCTCACTTGACACACAACACTCACCTTCGAAATAACTGCAAAAACCTGAAGGAGATAAATCCTCATCATGGATGTGCTTCCTTTATAGTAAAAATATTCATCCAACTGATAGGAAATTGTCCCTTCTCTGATCTCATCTGGGTCTCTGTCTGAAATGACATGCATCAGTTATCCATGGGTGAATACACAATTATTTGAAAAATAACAGTTGTCACATGCATGCAAGCATCAACAAACTATATCTCATTAATTTAACAACTTTTTAAATTAATCTAACTAAAATTTACTAAGTTAAACTAAGTCAACTGATCCTCTCAGTATAGAACTCATCCTTAATTCCTCAATCAATGGAGCAAATCAAGGACACATTCCCCAATCAGTGGAAAAATAATTGCATGTTATGACAAAGACTTCAAGTTTTCTTTTCCTTAACTAATTAACTCATGGAGAATTAATTAATTAATATTCCAAACTGTTGGTAAGACCAAATTTGAATTTACTTCCTATAGATAGACCAGGGACTGCTATAAATAGGAAGGGACCTAGAAATGTTATTTTTAGAAGATTATATTTTTAGTAGTTTTACCTCTCACCCAAGGTGGCCAAAATGATCATTGGCCAAACTGCTATTTTTAGAAGTTCTATTTTTAGCACTTTCTAAATTTAGCATTTCTTGTTACACATTTTTCAACACTCCCTCTCAACAAGAAAGGCTTCCTCTCAAACCCAATCCTGTAGCTTTGGAATGTTCTGCATGTAACATATCTACCAAGTGCAATTGCTCCAACAACAATCGAAACAAAAAGACTCCCAACTGATCACTCTGTTGGGCTAGAAACATACTTTTATGTTGAAGCTCTACCTACTGCTGACAAGTGCTCCCTCTCTCACCTCTATGCTACTGCAACATCTCCATGCATCTCACACCATTGCACCCTTCTCTCTGCTACCCTGCAATGTGAAACACACTTGTGCCTCTCGCATTGTTGAAGCCTACATTTTCTGCACTGTCTTGGGATTTCATGCACTATAGCTCTCTCTGTCGCTCCATCCGCATCTATCTCTACCCAATCAATCAATTCTTGCTACTCCACATCAGAGCTCCCATAGCAAGCTCTCATCCAAGAGGTTGGGTACCTCAAGGATCCTGCCCCTCCTCCTTGGGACAATCACTCCACATCACCCCACCTCCTACCTAGAGGTATGGTTGCATGTGATCCCTCTGCCCACCTACCTCAAAGTTCCCCCCTACTCGAGGTCTCTGCATGAGTAGATATCTCTACTCAATATCAACTCAACCTCCCCTGTTGTGGCTGCTCTACAGCCTCCTGAAGTTGTTCCACCAATCGTGGCTCCTCCACAATTGTCTGAGACTTCTTCTGGCTCTTCATTTTGAGAGGTAATTTACTCTCCCTCTCAACCACCAAGTATCTAACCTTTGCCTTGCTCCTTAAGGCTTTTCATGCATCTTGTACCTCAAGTGCATACAGGTTCTTGGCTAGCACACCAATCTATTTCCACTTTCCCGTCGTCACAAAATTTTCTTAAAAAAGAGCTAATTTTAAATCAGTGATATCTCCCTTTTCCGAACTCTGATTCATCTAACTTTTTTTATTTTGGGTATTTTACCCCAAGGAATCCAAATCTACTATTTATCTCTGAAAATTTTGTACAATTTTTTCAGATATCCTCTACAAACTCTCGGCCCAAAAGTCAAAACTTTGAAATCTCCTCTCCGTATACTATTCTCTCCTTGATCACCTATGCTCTAATACCATGTAGAATTTTTATACAAATTAGTTAGCTCCAATACCACGCAGAAATTCCCACTGTAGATCACATTGTAATGTAATGTACTAAAGCAAAACACTTGATATACTTCTATAAACAATTTAGCGGAAGCTTAATCGAACATGAGAAACATAAATAAGAACACATATAACTAATATGGAGAAATCAAACACACATAACATAGAAGATATAACTAAGGGAAAACACCAGCCTTAAACCCTATCTTTGTGTTATCATACAAGTGGAAATATGTCTGGATTACACAAAGCCTTAGCTCGGAAGCTATCCAACTCTCAGTACAATCCCTCTACTACTCATAGATAGTCAAAGGCTTCTCATAAACCTTCTCCTCTACCCTCCAAACCTCCTATTTCTATGGACAATTTTTCTTGGGTCCTCCAGCTGCAACCTGTGTGATTATCACCTCACACACGACATTGACCTCTAAAATAACTGCACAAACCTGAAGGAGATAAATCCTCATCATGGATGAGCTTCCTTTATAGGAAAAATATTCATCCAACTAATAGTACAATGTCCCTTATCTGATCTCAATTGGGTCCCTGTTTGAACTAACATGCACAATTATCCATGAGTGAATACGCAATTATTTGAAAATAATAGTTGACACATGCATGCAAGCATTAACAAACTATATCTCATTAATTTAAAAACTTGTTAAATTAATCTAACTGAACTTGAATAAGTTAAACTAAGTCAACTGATCCTCTCAATATAGAACTCATCCTTAATTCCTCCATAAGTGGACCAAATCAAGGACACATTCCCCAATCAGTGGAGAAATAATTGCATGTTCTCACAGACACTTTATGTTTGCTTTTCCTTAACTAATTAACTCATGGAGAATTAATTAGTTAATATTCCATAATGCTGGTAAGACCAAATTCAAATTTAATTCCTATAGATAGACCAAGGACTGCTATAAATAGGGAGGGACCCAAAAATGCTATTTTTAGCAGTTTCACCTCTCACCGAAGGTGGCCAAAATTCTCATTGGCCAAACTTCTATTTTTAGAAGTTCGATTTTTACCAATTCTATTTTTAGCACTTTCTAAATTTAGCATTTCTTGTGCACATTTTTCAACAATTCTTTACTTGGATATTGAGCCACGGGAGAGTGCTAACTTGGGACCAGCTGAGGAAGAAAAGAACGCAGGGCCCATTGCAATGCGCCCTTTGTCGAGAACAGGAAGAAACCATGGAACATCTAACCAACGAATGCAGAGTCAGCAGTAACCTATAGAGACATCATCAGTAGTGTTTTGAGATTAGTGACTAAGACATAAACAACATGAAAAGAATGATTGAAAAGTGGAGAAACAAACCTTACCAGAACCTAATCCTGAAAATATCATCAAACCTGTCTTTATGATTCGTCGTGTGGAACATCTGGAAAGAGAGGAATCCCCTAATCTTCAAGGAGGATGGCAGAGTGAAGAATAGGATATGGAACCAAATCACCCAAAATATAAGAGAGACCATCTTCACAAAGAGGTGGTACAAGGAGGATTGGAAGAAGGATCAAATAGAGTCAAGAATAATGACACAACTGCAAGTAAAGCCTTGTATGGCAAACATGATAGCAACAAAATACCACAATAATCAGGTGGAAGAGGATATGTAATATAGAAATCCTCAATAGGGGTTCATTAAGCTGAATTTTGACAGGGTTGCGAAACAAAACCCACGAGAAGCAGGGATTGGTGGAGGTTTTAGAGACGATAGGGGAACAATGTATAGGATCTACGCGATGGATTGTGGACATACAACAAACAATGAAGAAAAGCTCCATGAATTGAAAAGAGGGCTAGAAATTGCCATACAAGAGGAATAACAAAAGCTTAAGGTAGAAGGGGATGTAAAACTAGTAGTGGACATAGTCAAATAGCTGTAGCAGGGAACACCACCGAAAAAAATTAGTAGTAGCTAGAGAAATGCCTAGTTGGTGAAGGAGATAGGAAAGGTACTAAAACAGATATACTACATCCTTCCCACCCATGTGAGAAGGAAGGGAAATGAACCAGCTAACAGTCTGGTGAATTGGGGATGCAGGAACAGAGGAAGGATGCCAGATACAAATGGGGCCAAGCTAATGCAGATGGAGGAGATGGCAAACCTAAAACAAATTCTCAAAAAAGGAAAAGTAGGAGATACGAATACGATAGAAAATCTAGAGAGTTCGAGGAGGAGTGGCCAAGAAAGGGACAAAGGAGGATAGACGAGGGAAAGGACAAAAGCGAGGAATGAAGTGAATAGATAGGCAATCTGGTAGAAGACAATGTAAGGTAGACGAGGTACACCTCTCGAGAGTATGGGGGAGGTGAGGGTGGAGAATGATAGTGAAGAGGGCAGGGCAGAGAGTAAATGGGGAGGAAGAAGTATGACACCAAGTGCTAGAACAAGGATAGTAATAACATGGCAAGAGTAGCTGGGAGAAAGTAGGGATTTACAAGAGGCAAAGGTAGGAAGGACGGAAGGGCAGCATCCCGAGATGAAGGTGAAGGGATCTGTGCTCGTAACAAAGGCCGATAGGTGGAAATTAAGACAAGGGATAGGAGGAAGAGAGGCATACAAATAAATGAAAATAAGAAAACAACAAAGTGCATGCAAATGAAGATGAGGAAACTGATGAGAAGAAAGGTGGCAGAAGTGAGAAGACACAAGTGGTTGAACGAAGGAGAAATAGATCAACAAGTTCATATGTTATCCCCTCGCTCCTTATTCATGTTAGATTCAAAAGTATTATCAATAGGACTCTAGGAAGCCTGAGCTAGAAAATACACCCGACTAACTCAAAGAACATCATAAATTCTCATGCTAAAGGCAAAACCATCCCTGCTAATCACCTGAATACCATGGGAAGGGAGAGTGGGAGGAAGGGTCCTGATCATAGGAAGGCAGAGGTTCACTCGGTGGTAGAAGCCTGTAACTTTCCTAAGCAAATATTGACCTTGCTTAGGACTATAGGAAAGACGGGGAGAGATCCAGAAGAATCATTGGAAGAAACCTGAGAGAGGAAAATTTTAAGGGTTGGAAGGATTCAGGAAATCATGAAACCTAGGGGGGAAGGCTAGGAGCTCGGCTTTTAGAGAATTCATAGATAAGCCTAAGAGACTCAGGGGAAGAGGGAAACAAAATCGACTTGCAGTCATGAAGGAACCCAAGAGGCAACTAAAGTGGGCTGGGAAGGGTACTGATAGAAGCTAGGATTGCCAGGGGAGCCAAAAGGGAAGAAACCCAAAAATTTCCCAACCAGGACTATAAAAAGGACCAACTCTAAACATCATCTGACCAAAATCCCAATGGGAACACTAAACCTAGGAATGGAAAGAAACCTGAGCAATTGGGAATTGCGAGGTTTCAACATTATAAATGTGATATATACTATGATTGTGTGATAGGTATAGTAATAGTCTCGGAAAAAGATAGTGACCAAAATAAGGAATACCAGGAAAGAGAGAGCTACGTTCAAACATAGAACATAATGGCCCCTAGGAAAGGACTGAGATTAATGAAAATGGAGGAAGGCATAAGTGGATTTTCGAAGAAAAGAGGCCAAAAAGCCAATGGAGAAAAAATGAAGAAAATCATCTATTCCTACATGGTCAAGAATCCACCAGAAATTAGAGCCCAAATAACGAGTTGGGAGAGAGAAGTAAACAACAATATTAAGCAACGATATATCCCAATGGAAGAATTGGAAAATATGGTGCAGGACCCGGGAAACACATGGGGAGGACAATCCCTATTCCAGCAGACTATCAACCATTATTGGGTAATGAAAAATGTGGTGGCATGGGCTATGACACAACATCGAGAGAAAATAGCAGACGAAAGAGTAGAGGAACAAGAAAAGAATAAGGAAAAGGACCTAGTCAAGGCAGAACTACTCAGGGAGATAGCAACCATTTAGATCCAAACCTACCAAAACAATCTGGCCCTGGGTAGAATTAAATAGACTCTCGAAGACCTAAAGTGGAGGATTGAGCAGAGAAGCGAGATGCTAGGATCAAGCATCAAGGTGCTAGCCACGGTAATATCCTCGGATGTGGATTGAAACAGAGAATCAGTGGGATTGAAAAATATTTTTTTGTGATGAAATTCAATAATATGTTTCCATTTAAATTACATTCCAGGAACAACAGTATAGATAGCCAAAACTATGATGTTAGATGGATAGCAATAAACCTCTTTAAGTTTTGGACAGGGTATAATGCTGACAGGTGGCTATCTAGTTTCCTTTGGGCAGGTAAGCCACCTGCAGCAAATGGATGATAAATTTTTTTTGAAAGATGAATACAAATAGAGACGAGCCAAGTTGAAAATAAAATATTTAAATGAAAACTAATACTAAT
>APFE031310398.1:141207-167483 GCA_000404065.3 Pinus taeda
CCCAAGAGATCTCTAGTGCACAGATATATGGATTCTTTAAAGAAGATAGATAGACATATTTAGAACACCCATGCTAGATGAAGAGTGTAGAAACAAACTCAAACCATAAAGGGGGGTTAGGGTTGAACATATATGCAGTGGAAGCATAAAGGGTGTAAGGAAAGAACGGAAAGTGTGGAGTAGAGAGGTGTACCCAACATTTTCACAATGTGGAGTGTGGAGTGGCAGTGAATGTTTTCATTATGAAAAGTGTGGATGGGCATTGAATTATTTTTTTTTGTGCGGAGTGAGGAGGTTGAATCGAAGCTTCTATTGTGTGAAGTGCTTCTCCACACATACCCCTTCCCCACACTTTCAAAATCTACACATATGGCTACCCAATAATGTGTCTTCAAATTATAGTGGAATATTAATATTTTTTGATACATTGTACAAAATTTGGAGGTGTGGGCTTCTATATTGTGTGATTATCCATATGTACGTGGGAGAAATAAGCTTTCATTATGTGGACTATGAAGATTCATGAGAAACACAATGAAAGCTTTTCTTGCACTCATCACAAATTAAAAATATTAAAACTTCCAACATTTTTTGAAATGTGCCAACGAATGCATAAATATTTTATTTTGTTATTTTAAACAAATTTGAATAATAGAATTGATACAAACTCTAGGAAATATTATTTTTTTAATTATAATGCTTTGTTTCCATAGTGCGCATAATGATAGCTTTCTCCCCACTTTCCTATTTCACAGAATGAAACTAAAAATGTTATCATAACAGGAGGAGTACACTTCATTTAATATTGGATAATAAGCACTTAGATCACAATTGTGAAATGACACATAGTATTTAGGAAGCTAAAATAAAATGACTCCAAGTAGACGCACTAGTGAGGACAATTAAATGATTATCCAAATTTTCCATGCATCACACTTTTGCATATATTTTCAATATAAAGTTCAAAAAATGTTATATGTTTTAATTGTTTAAAGTAACTCAAAGTGTATAGATGCCAAAGAATATTCATTTGGCTTCTTCTGCATCTCCATAGATAGAGCCACTGAACATAGTTAATATTTACGCATTAAAAAGAGTCTTCATTTAATATTTGATACAAATTTTATATTTAATGTTCAAATAATTTTGTGTCTACAAAATAAAGTTTCATAGCTCTATGAAATTGCTCACATTCACATATTCATTGAAAACAGAAAACAAAGTGGAGGAAGTTACCATTGTTCTTAAGATTAAAACATTCTATATCAAGCAACAAAATGCTTGGAAATCTAAGTTGCAAAAATGAATATATCAAATTCATTTCAAAGTGCGAAAGAATCTTTCACTATGAAGAATATAGAGATACAAGGGAAGGGAAATGGAAGTCTTTCTCGTATCTCCACACTCGACACAAATTTGAAAGATTAAAACATTCAACATTATTTGAACTTGATAGCAAATAGAACTACTAAAATTAAAAAACTCTTAACTACATTTTTATTATGTATTCTTCCCATATATATGTATGATGTAATATAAGAGCTCAAAGCATAAGTATTAAACATTAAGAAACACAACTATAGTGACAAGAATTGTATCGAGATTCAAATTCCAATCATCATAACTATGATTAAAATAAATACTATATACACATAGCATATATCTGAAATCTAAAACCATTCGTGACTATTATTTTCCATCATGAATGGTAACAAAAGATTAGATATAATATAAAATTTGAAATCTTATCCTTGAAAACTTATGTTTTATCAATGCTTTTAAGAAACATCACAAAATTTAGACCCATGCAATATCTTATGCAAAATATTAACAACCATGATTTCCAATGGAATTCGCTTATATCAGTAATGAGAATGCCTAGCATCTTAGCTCACTAGCTCATACACTATGCTATTATGGCATCTTCTCTTTAATTATTTGTTCCTACATTCTGTGGAAAATGAACAATAATTGTTCTCCAATATATTAGGTAAACACAGTAAATTACAATTTATCTCTGAAACAAGATACCTGGTAAAGGGAAGGCATGCACAGATGGAAGGGATTATGTAACTGAACCTACACTTATATTTGACATCTAAAGCAGTCATCCAAATCCTTCTACATAATGTAAAAATAAATGTATTCATCCCAATGGGCACTGGGATTGGGCTCTCATGAATTGTAATATGGAAAAAGGCAACTAAAAAAGAAAACAAGAAACTACACCAATAAATTAGTTTAGGCGACATTAACACATTTAACAAATCTCAATAATTAAGTACTAGTAAACAAAAAAACAAATGTGCGAAGATTTAAGGACACATACAATATGTGAAAGTATATATGATGATTGTTTGATTATAAGTTGTCTTTTGGATCTATGATGTCTTGAACAAATTTCTCCAGCATAGATTTGATTAAATATTTCATTGGATCGATTGTAATCTCTAGCCTAACATGTTCAATGAATATTTTCTTCTCAATTTCCATAGCTTCTTTTTGTAATTTAGTATCTAGCACTGACTTTTGTTCATTAATACTAACAAAAATAATTAGCCATTTTCTAATTTCTTCTATAGTAGAATCAATTATATCATTAAATTCTCTTGTTGTTGACTATTTTAGCCTTTCGAATTCGCCTACTAGTGTATCTATTGCAATTAATTGAGAATCACTTATGATGTACTTGGACTTTGAGAAATTTACATTGCCTTCATAAGTGCATTGCCTCTTATATTATTTATGCTTTCACATTTAGAAGTAATGTTTTCTAGTGTGTTGATTCTTTTAGACCATCGAGCTTTGATATACTTCTTTTAATTAGTGTTTTGGAGTCATTTATTTTTTGTGTCTACATTATATAACAAACTAAGCCTTTGACTAAAAGTAAGTAACTCATTGTTAATGAAATGTTTTTCATCCTTAACATTACTGCTAACCAAATCAGAAAATGAGTTAATTCCTCGTGCTAAATGTGGCAAATCAGAAGCTTCTTGCCAGGTATGTTTAATTATTTCTATTTTTTGGAATATAATAGTGACAATATGGGATTTGAATACATTAAGGGGTTTCATAGATTTATTAGGTCCATGGGATATGATGGGAGTAGAAATTTTCAATGGTATTTCCTATATTTCCAATAGATTCACTAACTAAGGACCCCAAATTTAGAGCATCTTCTAGCTCTTTTATTCTTCCGTTTAGTATCAGGTTCTCTACTTCTTGTTGGCCAATAGACACTACAAGTGCATTACTAGTACCTTGATAGAATCTTATGAGTCCACTACTTACAACTCTAGACACATCAACCTCCATTTCTACTTTATTAATACAATTTTATTATGAACCCTCACTTTTTCAATATTCATTTTTTTACTTCCCTTGTCATATTTTTCATCTTGCAAAGTGACAGGGAGATCATCGATAGTAGTGGTTACTTTGGAAATTTTCTCCATTTTTCTCTGATTTTCTATTAAACAAGTGCTAACCAAATTAGATATCATAGTGCTCTCAATTTCCACATTCATAGCTTACTCAATGGTTCTATTTTTGATGGAATTTTGGATTTGGTTTATTCATCCATGTACGTTATTTCTAGAATGAATGTCTAAAGGGTCTATTCATTGTCTCTGCCGCGAGATAACTAGACATGAATAAGTTTTTCACTTGTAGTATTACTTCTCTTCCTTTGACTAGAGGATGAATTCATACCAGTATTGGATGTGCAAGGTGCTGATTGTTGTGGAGGTTTTACACTGCTTCGCATGTAATTTTTTCTGTGATGATGCTTGCTTCTTTAGAAATTTATCGACTATTCATTACTAGTTATTTATTATTGCCTAGATCATTGTGGCTCACTTTTGTTTCTTCTACAACTCTTGTAAACAAGTTATATTTCTTAAAACTAAATAGGTGTGTGATAAATAGGTCGTTTGGATCAAAGCCTTATTGGTTTCCAAATTCTAGTAAGTTAAAACAATGTAGAGACTTTTCAAGCTCTACATCATGACCCAAATTCTTCACAGTGACTTATCCAACAATAAATGGAAACTTTTTTATTTTCTATTCAAATATAACTAGCCAGTCATGCTATTACCTATAGATTTTGATAATAAAATGCCTATTTATAACAATTCTTGGAAGTAATAGTGGTTTACCTTTAAACCCATAAATTTGAATAACCATATTGTTTTCTCTTTCTTCACGTATGCATTTTCCCTATAGTAAAACAGATGTTTGGGCATATATTCAATGGGGATCTTGTCCAAATATCATGTAAATGATCTAATTTAGAAATCCATCTTGAATTAGACAAAAATTTAAAACGACTTCTTGCTTCCATAGTAAGGGATATAAAAATTGGATTACCTTTTCGTTAGAATTGAATTTAGTTTTAGGTAGTAAGAGAGGAAAGATATGGCTCTAGATAAGCGTTATTATTAGGGATGCCATCATAAAGAATCTATTTCTTTTAGACAAATTAACTTACTAAAAGGTTGATTCATTTGAAATAAGATCAACCGAGTTGAATAAATAGTATTTCTTATATTAATAACAGAGGAGATTGTTACAGATCTATTTGGGCACATCACTCTCAACAATTAGATCAATATAAATAGGGCTCATCAAACCCTAATTCAATTGATAAATTCCCTAGAAAAGTCATCATATTGAGTGTTTCATCCATGAAAGTTTCATAGTTTTAAACCCTACTAAAATGCCTCCTTAAGACACCAACGCACCCTTGGTCAGGGGCAACTGCTCTGCATAGCAAGTCGGCCCAGTCAGACCTGCGTTGCATAGAACTTAGGACCACTTAAGCATGTGATGGTTGACGATGAGTGAAATTTGCATAGGATTCTGGGAATATTCCTTGATTCTAGAACATTCTAGAGGATGCCAAGCTCTTATCTCATCCTATGAGCTCAACTATGGAGAGGCTATTGATCATATGATCCTTTATCCTCTCATGCCTTTTAACATGGAAGCTAATAATCAATTACGAAAACCATTCAATGCCATATTAATGATAAAAATCACTTGCAATCATCTATAAATTGTCCTCCCATCAAAGCGTGAATGGCGCTTGAGCTTGGATATTACAGAGAAATATTGTTGGCTTAGAGATTTGAAATCATTGTCAAGTAATGTTATGCAGCTGAATTGATGTTGCTATTGGTGTGATGGGGGTTTCGACTAAGCTGGATGAGTGACAAAAGATCGAACCACATTAGGTGTAACTTCTCCTTCTATCAATCAATAAAGTTGTTTGCTCCTTTTCCAATACTTTTTTCTATATCTATGATGAATGTATGTTCAAATGTTGTCAATTCCATTTGTTTACAATAATTAGATCATATGATCTGATTGCTTTCATCTTCTATTTATGTTGGAAGGTACCAATTGATCAAATTTAGTTTGAACAAGAGTGACGAGAGAAACTCAAAGGAGATCAAAGGAAGCGAAGGATCACAGGTAGGTTCTTTTACCTTATCTATTTATTGTAGGAAAAGGTTAAACATCTTTACTTCAGTTGTTCTAAGTGTAACTACCCACTTAGGGAAGATATACTTATTTGTAGTGCTCTATGGCATCAACACACCGTTGTTCTTGACACAGTTCTCTGTAGAGAAACCTTAGCTTAGAGACGGTGCTCTGCAATGCACTATCTCCCACTCAGGGATGCGTTGGTCCCTGTCAAGCCAAAAATCCATCTTATTTCTTACTTTTTTCCAAACTATTTCACTTCTTGTTGATTGAATGGTCAATGTTTCTCTATCTCTGAAGTCCAAATTAGCATCTCTCTTCCATGTCCACTTTGGCTTTATTTGCTCAATGTTTCTTCATGTTTTCTTTATCATTTTTGAATCAATCCAAAATTTATCTTACATTGATTGGTCTTTACTTTTCTTAAAAGAATTGTCATAAAGACTTCATTTCATTGAAAAATAAATTATCATAGAGTCTTCATTTCTTGTGAAAAGTATTGATTGATTGTTTATGCATTTGGTTTCTTTATGTTCATATAAACATTAAAGGAATGAAAAGAAAAAGATGCATAATGCATTTAGACATTTGTGTGTGCTTGTAGGAATGGTATAGGGAAAGTTGCATTAGATGTGCTCTATGCTCTTTGTTTAGAGATTTTGATTGCTCTATCCCTTCCAGATTTCATTGTTTAAATCAAATGAAAAGAATGTTTCCCATCTTAGTTGCATTCTAGGAGTTTCAGAAACATAATGCATGAACTTGAAAGGAAAACTTTTAAATAAGATTAACTAAAATTTATCTCAGTTAACCTAATGGAGCATTGTAACTTAACTCATAACATTTAGAGGTCTAAGCTAGAGATGTGTTTTAGCATCGTTAAGCATAGCAGTTGTCGCTAACAGTCTACAATACATTCCAAGTGTGATACCTCATTGAACATACATAAATATATTGTAGCTTGTGCATGTACCTTCGGGTATATCAGGCCGTGTTATAGTATGAAAAGTATAAGGGAATGCTCTCACTGTGCGATTTTGCATTAGACAACACTAACACCGATTGGGCCTCCATGTACTTTCGGGTACATTTGGGAGGACTAAATTAGGTTGTTATCCATCCATAGGTAACTGGTTCAGCCACCTTGTATGCTATGATACACCGAAAACAACATTTGTCGAGATTTCCTGCATGTATCTTAAGTCCTTGGTTTATTGAGGCAGTATATTGCAGTTCATAGTTACTTGGTAATCCTTTTGCCTAGATTGTCCCTCTTTTGTTTTGTTATGTTATTTTGATTAAAATAAAATTAACTGATTGTGGATAACATCCCGCACGTCACTCCTTAGTTGATCTTAGGTTGACACAAATGCCAACAACTCCGGAGTCCACCGATCAAGGAATTCCTTTTGATGGGAATCCTAGTCCTTTTCCTCCTTTTGGAAATATTAGTGCTCCTTGTATGGCTACATTGTCCCTTCTGTTAGAAAATTAGATATTACGGAGCAATGGAACACATAAAATATTGCAGAAATATAAACACAGAAAACACACAAAACAAGAGAGACAAAGATATATGTGGTTCACCCAGTTTGGGCTACGTCCACCTCGAACAGCCAATCCTTCCTTTCTATTATCCAGCAAAATGAAGAGACAAAACCTACAGCAAATCCGTTGTAATATCCTCTGTTTTCTCTCACAGTCTCATCTCTCTGTTTCTCACTCACAGAGAATACACATCTATATCCGCCTCAAATACAATGCCCTCATACAAAGAGAGGGGTTGCCTTCTAGGGAAAAAAACCCTAAACTAAACATAAGTTCTACCGTCAGATCATCCGCCTAATGAATGGCTCAGATTGACTAGAAATTACTATACTTTTACAAGGCAAATTTACATCTGTTTTTAGCTTCGGGGGACCGCTGGCCACTGGCCCCCCAGCCGGGGGGGATCAGCCCCCCCGGACCCCCGTGGGGGGGACAAGTCCCCCCTGCGCCCCCCCGTGTGGAGGGGTGTACAAAACTTCCTGGGGTATACATCCGGCTGAAACAAAGACCTCCAAACAATCATGCTCCACACACAACACAGGGTTCCACACACTCAGCTACAGACTTCCACCCTAGGCCTCTTTGCACTCAGCTGCAGAGCCTCTACCTATGCTACAACCCAAAACTTAGACTTCTTACTTCAAATCTATGACTATCTGACTTCCCAAAACTTACTTAGAGCTTACTTACTTACCTCTTTTTATAAATCCCATGGTTTACAGACCATGGGTATATCTTTTACATTCGACTTTACTTTACAAAATGAGGGCAGACAACCCTTTATGACTCATGACACCTTCGTGCTCCATGCCCACAAAATGCGGAGACTTTACAACTTTATTACAAAATTCGACCCAGAACATGGCCTTTTAGCCCCAAAACTGTCCTTGGGGGATCCTGTTCCCAACAATTTCTCTTGAAGAAAGATATAATAATTGAAAAATAAATGATGTATGTGAATGATATGCCCATCTTTGAATATCTCAAAGTTTTCTTTGCAATAGATTAGTATTCCTAGAGCAAGTTTGAACAATTGTTAAATGAGATTATTGCTTTGGATTTTTCAAAAAATTTATATGAAAAAGTCAGATGACTACGTGTTATTCTCTATTTTGAGGTTCATGATAGGTGATATTCTCCGACTTAAATTTGACAATTAAATCTATTTAGTTTTGCATCAAAATTTGTCAAACCAGCAAATCCTTAGATTGTAATTTTCATGCTTCGAATTGCAAATTTTAGATAGATTTAGAATACTCATGAACCTATGAAATCACAATTATAAGGTGGAAATATTGTAAAATTGAAGTAGTGACATTGAAATTGTTGGGTTAAGGAAAAAACGTGCCTTCAAAATAACTTCAAAATCCCTGCGAAAAAAGGGTCATAAATTTTCAAAAAAACTACGGGGAAAAATGGTAGTTTGAATACGCAGCTTGGTGGTTATGTTCAATGTTCTCTGAGATTTCTAAGTAATCACATTCAATATATGAAAGAAAAAAACAAATTATAGATTTAATTTAGGAAGATGAGTTCAACAACCTTAAAAACCCTAACCAATGTGGGCTACAGTGGTACCCAATAGGAAAGGTAGTGTAAAAAATAAATGACCATTTCATTTCAATGGCCCATATATAAAAATTATTCTTAAAATTATCAATAAGAAATTGGATCAACAAAAGGATCAAGATTAGTTCCTTTTACAAAAGCATGGCCTTGAGTGCCTGCCGGTGGGCTATCTGTTCACAATACTAAAAAATGTGTGTTTATAGGGTAGATAGTTGAGATCTTTTCCATCATTGAAGCACATTCTAGAGTTGTTCCGAGGACCTTCATTCAAATCTACTTGAAACCTCTGTAGGAATACATTCACAAACAAATTTAGAGCTTAGAGAAGTTTCTATGTCCATTATGCAAATTTATCTTATTCCATACATTTCAACAAATAGAGAAGATTCATCTCCCCTTTGTGCTATTTCTTTGCAAGCGAGAGTGTAATATTTTGAACATGATGTGAGGGATTTAGGTTCATTGAATTTTTTAGGTGTAAATTTTCATTGGGAAAATAGGTTTCCTAATATGTTTCCACATTTTTTGTAGATTGTGAGACAAATTGGAAAAGAAATGGAAGAATATAATCGGCCTTGACATGCAAGACCCTATAGAGAAAATCAATGTTTCTTGTAAATATTTGGTCTAGTCTGAAGTATCTAAGTCCAACATGAGTATTGATCAGGTTGTAAAAATTCATGTTTGTAGAGTCGATGACTTCATTAAAGGAAAGGAAATGAATCCATGGGCTCCATGTACCTTCACTCGACGAAAAACCAAAACTACAAGCTTAACATAAGATCCAAGCTTAAGGGTTAGTGCTACCTTGCGATGGGAACTGTAAGTATTTTAGAAATTCCTTATTTAGATGTTGGTATTAATAGTGCTATGTTATTTTCCATATGTTTTGACATCGTAAATTTTTTTATGTATTTATGCTTGCTCATATGGTCCAGAGGACAACAAAGAAAAATTTTCCACCAAATGAAAGCAGTCATTTGTGAAAACGAGGGGCTTCTGGTGCCACTTCATTTTAAAGTCTATGGTTCAAAATAACATACAACATGTATGATCATGAAGATGGAGAAGGATGGCCTCGTCATGGAAAAATGACATTTTAGGTGATGCTAGGTCTTTGCATAAGCCAAGGATTTCAAGGGAAATGGTTTCTTAGGTAGAAAGCTTTTTTTTCCTACAAGTGCCAATTGACTAAGTTTGTAAAATGAATATTAAAAAATAGGTTGACATAGATGCCACATATCAGGATAGGTAATTTTTCTTATGCATAAAAGATGTCGTAAACATCTATAATCATTTGATGAAAGAAGATTACCAACTTCATAAAAAAGATGAAATGAGTGTGAATATTTGGTCTGAAAAACACAAAAATGATTTCTTATTTTACCAAAATCCCAATGGTAAAAATGTTCCTTTTATAGTTGGAATAAAAACAAAATGGATGTTGGACACTATGGTTGAGCTATCCCATAATATCTTAATAGCCATGGATTCAACATTAAACACAAATAAATAAGGGGTTAGTATTTTTGCAATGATTCATTTAGTGAAATCATTTTGATTGTAATGATTCAATATGATTAATGGCATAAAATTAACTTCATTTTTTGTAATATGAAAGTATCAATTATACATACTCGTGGTGTTTGATGAGCAAAAAAGTGAGGCTTTAGTTACATGGGTGGTGATGTCACATAGTACATTACAAGATATATCACTATGGTTGGCGAACCTCATGCATAGGTGTTATCAGCTTCATCCTAATTGGAAGGTCAATGTCATTATGGTTGATGATGCATTGGCTCAATTTATTGCTTTGAGGTAATATTGTGTGTTTGGCATTGTTACCATGAATAGTGTCCACTTGGATGCTATTATTCCCACTAAGACTGGTCGCTATCTTAGAAACAAACAAGTAAAGTCTATTTTTGCTTTCATTTATGAAAATAGATAGGAGTGGAACAAGGAGACCAACCTTAGTCTTGTGCTTGATTTCCTCTCCTTCCTGATAGAGCTTTGCCGCTTCTTCTTCGTCTGCCCAGCTTCAAAGAGCACCTATGGAATCACAGCAACATACTACTATCGAAGAACAAAGAACTATATTCATAAATAACAGAGGATCAGATGTGTGTTAACCATACAAATGCATATATAAGTAAACATACAAGAATATGGAGGAGAACTTGAATAGCTTTATTAAGATAAAAACTAGCAAGAGGATTACAACCATATGTTCTGACCTAGCATCATCCTCCAACTAGAAAGCCCTTCTTCACCCCAAGTAAAGCTTAGATCACCCAACACTATGAATATACACCAGAAAACCAACAACACTTCTCTATAAGATACAAAATTCCAGCCTCTGGATCTCTAGACCAACCTTAGTCTTGCACTTGATTTCCTCTCCTTCCTGATAGAGCTTTTCCGCTTCTTCTTCATCTGTCCAGCTTCAAAGAGAAACTGTGGAATCACAGCAACATACTACTATCGAAGAACAAAGATCTATATTCATAAATAACACAGGATCAGATGTGTGTTAACCATACAAATGCATATATAAGTAAACATACAAGAATATGGAGGAGAACTTGAATAGCTTTATTAAGATAAAAAGTAGCAAGAGGATTACAACCATATGTTCTGATCCAGGATCATCCTCCATCTAGAAAGCCCTTCTTCACCCCAAGTAAAGCTTAGATCACCCAATACTATGAATATACACTAGAAAACCAAGAGCACTGGGGAAACGGGAAAACGAAGACTAAAATTTTGTTGTTGGTAGTTTAAAATTGATGTCCTAGCATGGACCTTTATAATAAGCTATCATGCATCCCAAAAAGAGATCATATGTCAAAGTTACGACCCCAGGAAGGTGGCATCTTAACTAACCCCACTAGGGCCCACAAACTTTTGGCGCTTCATCTCCTAGAGTTAGGTTTTTGGATGTTTAGGTTTTATTATTGTTTCTTCATGATAAAAAGGAATCAAATCCTCATTCTGACAGAGATCAAAAGGCATGTAGCCATCACATCTCTTCTCATATATAAGCTACCATAGCCGAAATTAGCTTGTTCTTTTTTGCATGTGAACAATTTTTGGTAATTGCTATTGATTAATTGAAGTTTTGTTTCATTGTATCTTTGTTTTTTGTTTAAATTTATATTTCATTTCTTTCCTTCATAAATTCAAATCATTATTTCCTCACAAAGAAGTCTGAAAATTTTCTGATGAGAGATATTGAAACAGTATCAGTTTATGAATCATTAGAAAATGCCTTTCAAACTCAAGCCACAATTAGTAGAGGAATAGGAAGAGGTAATAGAAGCATAGATAGAAGAGGAAGATGATATTTTATCAATACAAAGAATGTGTAAATTCAACCTAAAAGGCCACAGGATCAACCTTAGAATCAATGAGGAAGAGGCATAAACAACAAAGGAAGAGGAAGGATGGACAAGTCAAATATAGAATGCTATTACTACAAGTATAACCATTTTGAAAGTGAATGTAGGAAGAAACAATCATACTTGAGTAAAGGAAACATATTTTTTTCAAGCATTGATGAGGATACAAATTCTTCC
Source organism: Pinus taeda (assembly GCA_000404065.3). Classification (NCBI taxonomy): domain Eukaryota; kingdom Viridiplantae; phylum Streptophyta; class Pinopsida; order Pinales; family Pinaceae; genus Pinus; species Pinus taeda. The sequence goes on from APFE031310398.1 coordinate 153,396, forward strand.
ATGTTCCTTTCTTGTTCAACAACACCAGAAAACAACAATGAAGGTATCTAATTATTGGACAGTGGTTGTAGTATCCATATGATAGGTAGAAAATATGTTTTTTCAAGTTTTGATGAAATAGTTAAATCTTAGATTAAATTGGGTGATGAACATCTTGCTAATGCCTTAGGAAAAGGTATTTTTATAGTTGTAAACAAGAAAAATGAAAAGAACGACATTCATGATGTCTATTATGTACAAAGTTTGTAACACAATTTATTAAGTGTAGGAAAAATGAGGAAAAATGATTTTGAAGTCAAGTTTAAAGGTCCTACCTACATAATTCTTAATAAGCTACCCAACCATAGAGTCATAGCAAGGATCCAAATGACCAAAAATAGGATCTTTAATATGAAACTTGGATATGGCATCTTAGATAAGCCCATTTAACTTTTAATAGCCTTGATCTTTTGAAAGCTAAGTCTATGGTCCTAGCTCAAACTATAATAGATGTCCATCATAAACCATGTAAAATTTGTATCCTTTCCAAACACCAAAGAAGTGATTTTCATATTGTTGCCACCTATAGAGCCCAAAGTCCACTTGAGCTAGTACACATAGAACTTTGTGGTCCAATGAAAACTTAGTCAATAAGAGTAAGCTTTTACTTTCTAAACTTTATTTATGATTTCAGTAAAATGGCATGGGTCTTCTTCATAAAAAATAAATAAATAAATAAATAAATAAAAATATATATCTAATAGATTTGAAAAATTCAAGCAATTCAAGAGAATTGTAGAGAAGAAAAGTTGCAAGAAAATTAAATTATTAGGATCCGATGGAGGAGGTGAATATGATTCCAGAGAATTTGTAGCATATTGTAGGATTCAAGGTATCAAAAGGAAGTTAAAAACAAGGATCATTGAGCTAGGGTTTCGTTGCGCTAGGGTTTCAAAGTGCTAGGGACATATATCTACCACTTGCTCTCTGTAGTACTTAGTCTTCAGTCCAAACAAATATTCATTGTTGTCCCTGACGCAACCGTCTAACTGGCCACCCCGATGGCAGGCCCTCATAGGGGAAGGGAATCTGCCCCCTCCTTCAGAGGAATCCTAACCGGTGGCCAACACCCAAACATAGGCTCTACAAAAAACATAGGAACCTCATGAGGAAATAAATTTGAAGCACCGACACTGGGAGCCTAATGGAAAATGGGCCTGAAAGGGCCATGCCTCCCTAAGGCAACAAAAAATCTACGAATAGTAATCCCAAACCATCGATTGAAGAAATATAGGAAGTTTATGCAACATCACACCCTCATTTGAAAATTCATGGGCATTTGGCTCTAAGAAGCACACATACTCTGATGGATCCAAATCAAATGGTAGCTGAAAGAACCATTTGACCTTCACCTCCAAGCTAAGGGCTTCTTCGCAGTAATCTTTGAAGACCTGGAGGATCACAAGTGCATTTTGGACAATGAGCCCTATTTTATTAACAATGTTGGCCTCTTTATGCTCCATTGGGAACCCTACTACAATCCTGAGAAGGAACAGTTCCTTGCAACCCCCATTTGAGTACGTATGTATTCTCTGCTTGAGGATTTCTGGGAAATGGACATTTTGGAATCAGTTGACAACTCAATTGGGGATTTTGTGCAAGTCTTAGAGATCATCGGACACTGGATATTCTCCTCCTATGCCTGCATTTGTCTATATATGAAATATCCCAACCCTTTCCTGATTTTGTCGAAATAGAGTACCACGATGAAACCTGGTCTCAACCTTTAGACTATTGTTATCAGGAAATCTAGTGTCCACTCGAAGCTGCTAGTCCCACTAAGATGGGTAGCTATCTTAGAAACAAACAAACCAAAACTACTTTCGCTTTCCTTTATGAGAAGTAGATAAGAGGGGAACAAAGGACACCAACCTCAGTCTTGCACTTGGTTCCTTGCTTGGTTCCTCTCCCTTCTGACAGATCTTTGCCACTCATTCTTCACTTACCCAACTTCAAAGAGCACTTGTGGAATCAAAGCAGCATAATACTATCAAAGAACAGAGATCTACAATCATAAACGATATAGGACCAGATATATATTAACCACATAAGTGCATATATCATCAAACATACAAGAATGTGGAGGAAAACTTGAATAGCTTTATTAATATCAAGAATAGCAAAGAGGATTACAACCCATTGTTCTGACCCAGCGTCATCCTCCTAGCATGAAAGCCCTTCTTCACCTCATTAAAAGCTTAGATCACCCAACACTATGATATTTCACCAAGAAACCAACAACACTTAATTACAAAATACAAGATTCCAGCCTCCAGGATATCTGTGATGAGGGATCCATATATAGATGCTTGCAGGGGGGTGAGTCAATTGCTGGGTTTTTTATTAGTGTCCTATCTCTGATAGTTCTTGGTTCCACTTGGAGATTCATCATCTCTTACTCATCCCTGGGCAAATTTAGAGAGGAAAGTGTCATTAGAGAAGTTTCTGGAAGATTCCATGGTCATCCACCTTGAAAACTGTCTCTTCCATTTGTCTACTCTCACCCATTGCACCCTACAGAAGGGCTTTCCAGTATGCATTGCACTTTTTGCACTGAGCAGGTGAGATGCATCGCACCCTTAGCACTAAGCAACCTATATGGTCTAGTTTTGACCAGTTCTGAGTAGTTTTCCATGGAGAACTTCTGGGAGATGATGTAATCAGCTGACCTTGTTCCTTTAGGGTGTGAAGCAACACTTTTAGGGACTTAGAAGCCCTTGGTTTATGGACATGTATGATTGGGGTTGTAGTGCCCAAAAATATCTATAACAACTATGAACACATCCCCTTCAGATGTCGACTTTTCCATGGGTATGGAAACCTATTTTGAGACTTCCCCCAGGTCATTTCTCACCCCCTCGACTTCCTCTGTGGATGGCTTTCAGGAATTCCCTAGGCAACGTCATCCTCCTAGCAAAGCCCCTCCTTCCCATTCACCTCCAGGCCTTACTCAGATTTCTCCAGGTCCTTCTTCGTTGACCCCTATCCTTCCCTCTAGCGACCATTTTTACATTCTAATTGACCCAAGCATGACAGAGCAGACAACAACATAGGTAGAATCACCTCCACCCCAAGCGATAATGAAGGTTGAGGTTGACGCAGAAAACCCTAAGCAAAAGAAACCAAGCAAACAAAAGTCTCGGGGTTCCCAACCAATAGGTAAAGAAATACAACAGATACTCACCCATGTTCGCCATGCCCTAGAAAATGATGTAAAATTGGAAGAAATCAACTCTAATGAATGGGTAATGGTATCCTACCTTGGAAGTTGGGCCAAGGATGCATTGGTTGAAATCCCCAAGGACCAACTAGACCAATTTCACCAAAGCTACAAGGGTTGTGAGGAGCAACATTCTCAGCTTGACCCCCCCCCACAATTGGCCCTTGTAATCAGTGAGGGTGATACATCCAACAGAAGGATGGAACTAGGATTAAACTCTTGGAAGAAAGGGTGGTGATCCACCAGCGAGGTTATCCAGGAAGCAGGGTGACCTTAGTTAACTTATTACAAGCCAATGTCTGGACAAAGTACTACCAGTTTTCTACCTCGTCCACTCAATGAAGTTAGTCCCTTGGAACATAAGAATCCTCAAATCCAAGGGTAAGTTGAGGTACTTGAAAGATCGGATCTAGAAAGATAAATCAGACATCATGGTTCTCCAGGAAACAAAACTAACCAAGGACAAGATTAACGAAATCGCTCGTAAAAATTGGCCCTCAATGGAATGTATGGAACTGGATGGAAGGGGTTGTGCATGTGGGCTGGGAATCCTTTGGGATTCTAAATCCATTTACTTCTAATATTGGATAGCCTCCCACAATACCCTCTTAGGTGAGTTTCAATTATTCCAACTCGATTATAGCGGGGGACTTCAACTTGATTAGAGACCTGGGAGAAAAGAAAGGAGGAGTTAGATGATTGGACCCAATCTCCCTATCTTTCCAAGAGACAATCCAAGACCTCTATGTGGATAATACAAACTTTGTGAATGGTTCCTACACATGGAACAATAGACAGGGATGGAAGCATCAAATTTCTTCCTTCCTGGATTGCTTTCTTATTTTTGATAACATCCTTTAGAAGGATATGTTTTTTCATGCCTCGATCCTTTCATTTTTGGGGTCAGATCACTGGCCCAACTATTTGGAGATTGATTTTTGTATGGCCCCAAGAAACTACCCCTTCGGTTTGAGTCCTTATGGCTAGAAAGGCCAGAATTCTTGGCCAAACTAGAATCCTAGTGGAAATAAATCAGAGTCAGGGATAGGAACTTAATGGAAATCTTCCAACTCAAATTAAAGGAACTAAAAGGGAAATTCAAGGAGTGGAATCTCAATGACTTTGACAACATCCATCAAGAGAAAGCAAGGTTGGAAAACAACATGTGGGAAATCAAACAGGAGATCATTTAGGAAGGACGCTCGGAGGAATTGGCCACCCAGGAGGGGGTGGTTCGAAAAGACCTTGAGAAGTGAAGAAAATAGGAGGAAATACTTTGGAGACAAAAATCTAGGGTCCAATGGCTTAAAGAAGGAGAGTGCAACACAAAATTATTCCATAGAACCATGATAAAACACAGGTAGTTTAACCAAATATTTTCTCTCAATGGACCTAATGGAAGGTGACTTTTACAAAACAAGGAGATAATAGATGAGTTGATTGGGTACTTCCAACAATTGTTCATGGAGGCATATGTAGATAGAAGCGATGCCATTAATCGCATCAAGTAGTATATCCCGAATCTAAGCTCAGAGGATCAGAATGAGAACCTCATGTGAATGGTCTCATATGCACAAGGATGAAGCTATCTAGGTGCTCCCACTGAACAATGATGCAGGCCTAGATGGGTTCATCTTTGAGTTCTTCAAAGCAAGATGGAAATTCCATGGGTTGGAAATTCATGAGTTGGTAGAAGAGTCACGTTTCTCTCAAAAGATCTGGTCAGGACTTAATGCAACATTTCTCACACTGATCCCAAAGAAAGGCACGACCTTGGACCCAATTGGATTTCATCCCATTTCGCTATGTAACACGATCTATAAAATTATCTCAAGTATCCAGTTTCGATGACTGAAGCCAATCCTGAATGGGATCATAGGGCCCAAGCGGTTAGTTTTTGTGGAAGGTTTTCAAATAATGGATGGTATCTTGGTTGTGCACAAAGCAGTCCACTCCTTATCCACTTCAAAGTCCCTAGGTATTTTGATGAAATTAGATCCTTCAAAACCTTACAACCATCTAAACTAGAACTATCTTTTAACATTCTTGGAGGCGTTTGGGTTTTCATCCTTGTGGATTAGTTGGATCAAATCTATGATTGAAACCCCTTTCTACTCCATTCTTGTAAACGGGGCTCCCTTGCACACCTTCAGGGGATCTAGGGGTCTAAGGAGGGGGCATCCTATATCCCCATTCCTTTTCATCATTGTTGTGGAAGGATTGAGTAAGCCTATAAAGGTGGTAGTGGAGAACAAATCCCTTCACGAGCTAAAACTCACTCAGGCAGCGCCTGTCATCACTTACCAACAATTCCTATATGACAAGATTTTCAGAAAGCCCACCCTTCGAGAAGCAAGAGAATTTAGATCCATCCCAGAGGAATTTCAACAAGCATCTTGAACATTGATTAATGGAAACAAATATTACATGCCCTTTTTCAATACTCATCCTCGATTCCAGAACCATCTGGCTCGAAATATTGGCTTTTGAATTGGATATCTTCCAAGAACTTATCTCAATGTCCCTTTCATGGCTAATTCTTAGAAATTCTCTCACTGGAAGGACCTGCTCAGTCATATTGACTTAAAACTCTCAAGCTAGACCTTTTGAGTTCTAAACTCTCCAAGAAAATTATTCCTCCTTAAATTTGTTTTGCAAGCCATCTCGATTTACCATCTCTCGGCCCCCCATAACATATATAAAGATCTCATCGAAAATTTTTAGAGCTTCATATGGTTAGGTTTGCATATTGGTTGAAAATGGGCCCTGGTTACATGGGACAAATTATGTAAACCAAAGCTCTATGGTGGCCTTGGTTTGAAGGACCCAGAGATTTTGACTAAAACCCTCGGTGCTAAAGTCTGGTGACGATGGCTACAAGATGGGCAGAAGATTTGGAAGGAGGTGCGGTCATCTAAATATGGCTCAGATGGTTGGAAAGAGCCCCTATAAGCCCATAATAAACTTCAAGTGGATCCTTAATATGGCATTGATTCAAGACTATGACTTCTCGAAGATAAGAAATGGCAGAAAAGATAGATTTTGGGAGAATTCCTGGATGCAACACCCCAAACTCAATTTGGAGGATAGTCTATGGGAAATTAAAACCTTCACCACTCATCTGGGTATGGAAATTTTTTGGAAAGACTCCATTGGGTCGTTGATGTGGAGAGTTTGGAAACCTCTAGACATTTGGTCAATTTAGGATCTACATCTGGATTGGGAAGCTCTCACCTTGATCCTGCAACAATGCCCCATTCTGAACAATGGTGAACTAGACAAAATTCATTGGGTGAACCTCCCAAAAGGTATGTTCTCTCTTTAAAAAACCTATTTGATTCTTTCAGCTTCTTCAGACTAGGCTTCTGACCTATTATAGAAAAGAATATGGTACTCAAAGTTGTGGCCCAAGATTTCTTTCTTTCTTTAGCTTATCTAGCATGGTAAGCTCCTCACATGGGATAAAATCAGAAAAAAAGGCTTATGTGGCCCCTCTTATTTCCCTTTGTGCACTAGGGAGGAGGAATCAACAGGGCACTTATTGAACTTTTGTTCTAAATCATAGGAAATTTGGGACTGACATGCGACATTATTCGAAGTAAGTGATCAGTTGGACAATAGTTTAAACGAATCTTTAGAGAAGTGGTGATGGACGCTCTTCCAGAACCTTGTTTTCAACATAGCGTGGTGCATCTCATGGGGATTTGTTCTTTGGAACATTTGGGAAGTAAGGAATAGAGAAGTATTCCATTCAGAGAACATCCACACTAACCAAGTTTGGAAAACGATGATGAGTAATATTAAAGAAACTATTTTAATGTCTTGTTAGTTGGATGAGGACTGGAAGGTGGCATATTGGGAATGGGAAATCTTAATCATGCTCGACCTCAATCTGACCCTCTCCATATTTGGGCCCACAGGCCCTAGTGCTCTTTAAGCCCACTCCCCAATATTTTTCAATAGCTCGCCACTAGGATTCCTCAAACTAAACTTTGACCAAGCCTCCAAGGGCAACCGGGTCCCATTGGCCTGGGGGGAATACTTCGGAATGACAAAGGGAAAGTTGTAAAAATTTATGCAACCTCGTGCAGCAGCACCACCAATAACGTGGTAGAGTCTCTAGCGCTAGAAAAAGGAATATAAGTTGCAGTGGATTTGGGGTGGCTAAGCTGCAGGTCATGGGGGACTCTCAAATAGCAATCGCCATGCTATAGAAATTGATAAATGGGGCTCCTCTAAACCAAGTGATGAAGAGCTACTTAGATGTTCGAACTCATCGGTGAAAATATTCTCTCAAGGATCAGTTCTTTTGAATATGTAATTACTAAGTATGTTGACTGAGAGGAAAATAAGGTGGCGGACAAGATTTCTAATTGGGTTTGTGATCATGAGGACCAAGAACTCATCATGGACTGGCCCCTACCCATGTAGGATACATCCATGGAAGATATGAGCAATATCATGGCCTTGGAGGAGGCATCCCCGATGGGGGTGAGGAACGAAGAGGAGGATGTTCCCGAGGAAGAACGTGCGTGCCTATGGTAAGAATGTGGCTACAAGATGGTGAACTGGCCTCAAAACCTTCTCATATTACCTTGAGTATGAGAGATAGTAAATACTAGCATGGGAAACCTCAAGTCACATTGGTTCTTCTGGAGGGTGGCGAGCGCATTAACGTTATGGAGGGTTGCAGGGGTGTCTAATGGTCATTTTGTAGTGGAGAGTGTTTTGGAACCTGTGTGTGGAGTGCTCAGAGAAGAGCAAGGTGTTTCAGAGGTGTTTTGGGCTAACTAAAGGGTTGACATTGTCATAGAAGGTCTCTCCCCTATTGGTGGGTGTGCATAGCTCTCAATTTTCAAATTGGGCTTGGCAAGAGAAATTCTAAAGGGACATCATGTATGTGCATCTAATAAGGTTGGTTTGTTGTGGCTTCTACTTTTTTTTGTGTGGTTTCAGTCCAGGTTGGTTGTGAAATTTCCTTTGGTGGAGCGGGATTATTGAAGTGTGCCTCCCCGGCCAGTTCACAGGGTCCTAGGCTATGGGTTAGTGCCATTAGCAAGGCTGTCATGGGTTTTGGTTTGTTGGAATTGTGAGGGGTTGCTTTGGGGGGGTGTATGTTCTTGGTTCGACGTTGGAAATAGATTTGTAAGTTGGATTCCCGATGTCAGAGGGAGAGGAGGTTCAGCTAGAGTTGGTGGTCTTGACCCCTGCGTGGATTGTTTGGGAGTTATTGGAAGGGTGTTCTTCATCTCGCTTAGGTGGTGTTGGGGTTTCAAGCATGCAGTTGGTTCCTCACTAAGGGTGGTCCTCAGCCTAAGTGCCACCTAATTCGAGCAGGTTAGGAATGGCTAAGTCCTGGCCTTGGCTCGAGCTAGTGTTTTGGAGTGGTGGAGGGAGTCCAGAAGGTCTAAGTATAGAGGGTTTGAATCATGCAACTTCAGAAGGCAGAGGTGGTGATCAATCGGAGCATTTTGGATGCATGGGGTTAGTAGCTCGAGGTGGTAGATGTGGGGGCTCAGCTGGCAGTTAGGGCCACCTCGCTACGCCCGTTCTACAGTGAGGGGGTTTGATTCATCATGGTGGTTCTAAGCATCGTGTGCTGGTGCGTCAGGGTGGTTGCGGTCAATGACATGGTTGTTCCATGCAGCACTGTCAAGATATGGTTCAGTCAATTCTATATCATCTGGACAATTCAAAGCAAGTTAGACATGAGGAGCACACTGAATTGATAGCAACTCTAAACAAAATTCATTATTACTAATGTCATAACTAGGAGCGTGTTGTGGTGGTCTGGCGCGGCCAAAATTTGCTATCAAAGAAGGTTGAGAAACTAAAGGCCTGGATGGCCCATTTCGAGGAGCATATCGAATGTTCCTTTCATCCTCCACCACCTACTGGTACAACTCTAGACAACCCAACCTCCATCACCTCTGATGACTAGAATAGATAAAGGTGTTTTATATGTTTTGTCTGTTACTAGGGCCTATCGCCTTTGAAATGTGGATTGTGCCTCTTTATTTCTTTTTTTTCATTGTCATATGCTTTTGGCAGTAGTCAACAATGCTGGTTGGGGTGAGACTACCTGTGTTTTTCCTCTGATGTATTTCCTTTTGAAATTATGAATAGAAATTTGACTTACAAAAAAATAGGGTATCAAAATGAAATTTACAACAAGGTACACTCCATAACATAATGAGTAGAAAAATGGAAAACTCAAACCATCATGAATATAGTAAGGCACATGTTGAAGCGAATAAATTTTCCAAATTAGCATTTGGCATAAGGAGTAACATGCTCAATTTATATTTTGAATAGATCTGCAACCAAAAGCGTCAAAGAGAGAGTTCCCTTAGAAGCTTGGAGTGGGATGAATAAAAATGTATTAGACTTGAGAATTTTTTATTGTGTAGCCTTTGCACATGTTGTAGAAGATATGAGGAGGACAAATTTTGATGACAGAAGTGAAAAATGCATATTTGTTGGTTATAGTGAAGAATCCAGGGCTTATAAATTGTACAATCTTGTAACCAAGAAAGAATTTATTTCAAGAGATGTTAAATTATTTAAAGATCAAGCATTGCATGATCAAAATAATAGAACAAATAGCAATCAATTTTCTCCACATGCATTTGAACCAAATGAAGCAACAAAACAGAACATTCAAGACAAGGATTTCCACAACGATAAGTTTTAGTTGAAGGGGTAAACAATGGGGAAAGAATGCACACAATGTATCCTCAAGCAATGAATCTAATCCCACCATTCCATATAAAACTAGAAGATTGAGAGAAATTTATGAATATCTAGGTAATGAGCAAGTATTTTGTCTTGATGTCTTGCCACCCTTCACATTTTAAAGGAGAAGTGAAAAAGAAAGAATGGGTTGAAGCTATGAATGAAGAAATTGCAACAATATAGAAGAATGACACATGGATTCTTGTAGATCTACTAGCAGCAAAAAGAAAACATTGGATTCAAATGGGTCTATAAGATCGAGTTTAATGAAAAAGTGCAAATTGAAAAGCACAAAACCATATTGGTAGAAATAGATTTATACAATAGCCTATAGTAGATTATGAAGAAATCTTCATCCCAGTAGTAGGGTTGGATATTATCAAAATATGATTAGCAATAGAAAAAATAAAAATCATTGGCATGTTTACTAAATGGATGTCAAATCAACATTTTTAAATGGGATCTTGAAGGAAGAATTTTATGTAGATCAACCTCTATGATATGAAGTCAAGGGCCAAGTGTCAAAATTTTACAAGTTAAAAAAGGCTTTGAATGGCTTAAAACAAGCTTCCAAAGCATGGTACAATAGAATTTATTCTTAAATTCTCAACAAAGGATTTAAATGTAGCACTAATGAACCCACTCTCTGTACAAAAACAAATCTGCAAGGTAATAATTTTATTATTTGCATTTATATTGATGATTTGATTCATAGGAAATTTGTACCTTGAATATTTTTAAGCAATTACGGAGAAGGAATTTGAGATGACAAACCTTGGTGACATGAAATATTTTATTGGAATAAAAGTTGAACAATCTGAAAAGGGATTTTTCATTTGTTAAAGAAAATATGCAAGAGACAATTTGACAAGTTTCGGGATCACTAAATGCAAGCCAACAAACACACCGATTTTCCCAAGAACCAAGCTAAGTAAATATGACAATAGTTTGGGAGTCAATTCCACTTTATACAAGTAGCTGGTAGGCATCCTAATTTATATCACAAAAATAAGGCATAACATAATGCATGTAGCCTAATTGTCTCTATTTCATTATGAGAAGGAAAGTATGTAGTAACAATAAGAGCAACACACAAAGTAGTTTATACAAGGTTAGTACATGTTATTCTATACGAGGTCAAGTTGTAGAATTTTTTGTTGAAGACATTATGTACCTATAATATTATCTTCGATAACTGATGAATACTGCAAAGGCTCTTGGATTCAATAGATGGTGGTAGTTCCATATGATGGTTCAGTATTGAGATTATTCTTCAGGAGGTTGAGAAGCATCAATTCTACAAAGTATATCAATGATCATTCAGAAGTGATAATGTCTTAAATGGATCAAGTGGGAATCTCAAAAGTGTGGTGAAGAAAAGAGCGAAAACCATGAGATTTCAGAGTGGGCGTAAGTGCTAGTGACGACTATATCAAACAAATGTGACAGAGACTCATTTGTTTTTTCAATATTTGTTACATGTAAGCATTAAGGGATGGTGTTGGAAATAATGCTTCCATGTATGTCATGTGTGTCATGTGATTTAGTGTTTGTGATTGTGACTCCCTAAGTGTCAATCTAGAAATATTTGTTTCCTATCTGTATGAGTTGTAGTTATGTCATGTCCAAATCATAGATCCACTTTCTTAGGATCTAGATTTGTGGAAGTTAGTGATTTCTATTCATATATATGTAAATTTTCTGAGATGAATCAAAATAGTGTGGTTTTTTGTTGTGTATGCATATAGAGCTCTGTGTGTGTATGCAAAATGGCTACCCTTAAAATCCAAAGTCAATGTAGTGAGAGGTTACATTAGCATAAATTGATGTTTTCCAATATTGTTAGTTTCAGACTAGTAATCATTTATTCGCTTTGGGCTTCATCTATTGAGGTGGAAGAATTGACCGAACAGTCAAAGGTGGTTTAAATATTCAAGAAATATTGCAATAGCAGTGTTTGAATCATGTTTTTGATGGTGGAAATGGATTTAGCACCATCAAAAACCTTTGGGGCACCCAAAATCTTGAAGTTTGACAACTATAACCTCAATTTACAAAAATCCCTTCCAGATTTTATACTTTCGTAGACTTAGTAGTCAAATTTCTACGAGGAGGTGGGTCATTTGTCCCACAAACAACGGGGTCTCATACGCCAATTTAGTGTCTATCTAGGCTGTGACCTTAAAATTGGATAATAATAATATTTTTTTTTCCTTCTCTTCCTCAAAAATATCAATTATTAGTAAAACTTATATTATATAATATATCACCATTATCAATTAAAAAAAATTAATCACCCTGTTAGTAAATTATATATTATAGAGCAATGAAGACATAAAATATTGCAGAAATATAGACACATAAAACAAGAGAGACACAGATATACATGGTTCACCCAGTTTGGGCTACATCCACAGAGAAACAACCAATCCTTCTTTTATTATATTATCCAACAAATTGAAGAGATACAACCAATAGCAGATCCATTGTTACTCCATGTTCACTCTCAATCTCCTCTCTTTTCCTCAATTAGAATACAGATATACATAGACGCAATACAATTCCCTCATGTATACTGAGGGGTTGCCTTCTAGGGCAAAAACCCTAAATTAAACATAACTCCTACCATCAGATCATCCATCAAATGAATGGCCCAGATTGACTAGAAATTACTAGACTTTTACAAGTCCCCCCCCGCACCCCCCCACGTGGAGGGGTGTACAATATTCCTGGGGTATACATCCAGTTTAAACCTTTGAATACAAAAGATAATCAGGCTCCACACCCAACAATCTCCCACTTGGAGACTGATTATAGCAACTTCACTACTGCTTCATTTGCTAGATAATGACTCCTCTTTGGACCTAGGTGTTTCTCATCTTCTTCATCATACTTGAAGACCAATTGAAACTAAGCAGATTCTCAGCTTCTCCCTAGTCATAACTTTTGTTAACATATCTGCAGGATTCTAGCTAGTGTGTATCTTTTCTAGCTTCAATTGTCCATCTTCCAACGTTGGCCATATGAAATGGTACTTGAGCTGTATATGCTTAGTCTTGGAATGAAATGTAGATTTCTTTGCAAGATGTATGACACTCTAGCTATCACTGTATAACCTGCCTAACTCCTGCTTCTTACCGAATTCATCCAAAAACCTTTGTAACCAAATCATTTCTTTACTAGCCTCTATAGCAGCAACATACTCAGTTTTTGTTGTTGAAAGTGCAACAACACTTTGGATTTTTAAAACCCTACTGACGATTGTTCCACCTATAGTAAATACATATCCTGTAGTGCTCCTCTTATTATCTCTGTCACCTACCATATCTGCATCAACATATCCCTGTAGAGCAATGTTTGAACCACCAAAGCATAAGGCTTGATTTGTGGTACCTCTCAAATACCTGAGAATCCACTTCACCGCCATCCAATGTTCTTTTCCTGGATTGTTCATGTACCTAATTACAACTCCCACTGCATGTGTAATATCAGGCCTTGTGCAGATCATTGCATACATTAAGCTTCCAACTGCTGATGCATCTGGAACTTTACACATATGAGCCATTTCTTCCCGAGTCTTGGGACATGCCTTCTTACTTAATTTGAAATGGCTAGCCAAAGGTATACCAACTAGTTTTGCATTCTGCATATTAAACCTTTTCAACACCTTTTCTATGTACTCACTTTGAGACAATGTTAATTTGTGATTCTTCTTATCTCTAGTTATTCACATACCAAGGTTTTGTTTTGCAGCATTAAAACCCTTCATTGCAAATGAGTTTTCCAATTTCCTTTTGAGCACATTTATTTCTTGCATGTTAGAACATGCAACAAGCATGTCATCTACATACAATAACAATATAATATAGCTGCCATCATTTTGCCTTTTGAGATAAACAAAATGATCAAAGTGACATCTAGTATAACCTTGCTCAGACATAAACCTATCAAATACCACTGCCTTGGAGCCTGTGTTAATCCATACAAGCTCTTCTTCAACCTGCACACTAGTTTCTCCTTCCCTTTTACCTCATATCCTTGTGGTTGCTGCATATATATCTCTTCCTCCAAATCCCCATGGAGAAAGGTTGTCT
>APFE031310398.1:167831-180577 GCA_000404065.3 Pinus taeda
ACAATACATAATATAATGAAGGAGAGTATCGTTCAGGGGGTCTACTTATCCTGGTAGATCTTCTAACACCACTTTTAGGTGTTTGAGGTGCTTTTTGTTGTTGTGGTTCTTGTTCTGGTTGTTGATCATTATGATTTCTAGGCACCATCTCTTTTTCTGTGATCTCATCAAGCACTGTGTATTCTCTGTTTTCTTTTTTATTGTTTCTTTTCCTGCAATTGATACTTATACAAAACCTTTTCATTGAATATGACATCTCTGCTCCTAATTATTTTTTGTTTTTCATAATCATAAAAGTGATAACCAAAATCATTAACATTATATCTAATAAAGGTACATTTCTTTGATTTTGCCTCAAGCTTCGCTCTATTTTCTTCATTAATTTGGACAAAGGCTTCACAACCAAAAGTCTTTAAAAAAGAGTAGTTTACCTTTTTACCTGTCCATGCATCCTCTGGAATACCACCATCCAAGGAACTTAAAGGCCCTCTGTTTATTAGATAAACAACATTATCTACAACATCTGCCTAAAATTGTAAAGGCAATCCTGCATGCAATCTCATGCACCTTTCACGCTCCATGATTGTCCTGTTCATCCTTTCTGACACACCATTTTCTTGTGGTGTTCCTGGAACTGTCTTCTGTTTTTGAATTCCATTCTCGGAACAATACCTATCAAACTCTTTGCTGCAATATTCACCTCCATTGTCTGATTGGAGACAATTCAACATTTTTCCTGTCTCATTTTCAACCAAAGCTTTCCATTTCTTGAAAGTATCAAATATGTCAGATTTATTTCGAATACAATAAATCTAGGTTTTTTTGGTTGCGTCATCAATAAAAGTAACATAAGAACGAAGGACACCAAGAGATGATACTTGAGCACGTCCCCATACATCTGTAAGCACAAGCTCTAATTTTCCGCTCTTCTTTTCTTTGCCAACTCTAAGGAATCTGACTCTCTTCTATTTTCCATAAAAACAATTCTCACTGAATTTTAAATCAACATGCTTCAAACCTAGCAACAAATTTCTTGAGTGAAGAATCTGCATCCCCTTCTCACTCATATGCCCGAGCCTATGCTGTCAAAATGTTGTATCTTCTCCTGTAGAGGTTAGAGCATTAATAGAATTAGAAATACCATTGCATAAATACAATGTACCAACCTTTCCTCCTTTCGCTATTACCAGAGATCCTTTAGTGACCTTCCAAGTTTCATCTGTGAAAGTAGTTACACAACCTTCACCTCCCAAATACCCTATTAAAATCATATTTTTCTTTAGATATGGAACATGCCTTACCTCCTTTAATAGCCATTGATTTCCATTTTTCTATTTTATGAAAACTGTACCCATTCCAACGATTTTACAGGGTTTATCATCACCCAATCGAACCTATCAAAAATCTCCTTGAACATAATCATGAAAATGTTTCTTATCAGGTGTGGCATGGAATGAGGCCCCTGAACCTACCACCCAGGGATCAAAAATATTTTCTAATGAAAGAATCAAAGCATATTGTAACACATCACCTGTTACATTCGCTTCATGATTAGTTTCTTGTTATGCGTCTCCTTCTTTTCCCTTCTAAGACTTGAAATCTTTCTTTAGGTGTCCTTTCTTCCCACATTTCCAGCACACTCTCCCGATTTGGACTTGGATCTACCTTTTCTTCACTTACTGCGATATCCAGGGCTCTTTCCTCTTTCCATTTTTCTTCCCCTAGTCTCTACAGTCAAAGCATTCCCTGATGTCTCACCGAAGCTTTTCCATCGCATTTCCTTGCTAAGGATTGCACCGATAACATCATCAAACTTTAAAGTACTAGATCCAGAGACAGAGTTACTAATGGCCATAACTAAGCCATTCCAACTTTCTGGCAATGAGCACAGAAATAAAAGAGCCCTAACTTCATCATCAAAATTTACCCCTACAGAAGCTAACTGACTTGTAACTGTATTAAAATCATTTAAATGGTCTACAACAGGTCCACCTTCTGACATCTTCATATTAAATAAATGCTTCATAATAAATACCTTATTTGGGGCCGAGGGTTCTTTATATAGTTTGTCCAATGTTGACATTAAACCCTCTGTTGTCGTTTTCTTTGAAATATTAAACACTAACGATGCCACTAGACACAACCGTATTGTTCCAAGTTCCTTTCTGTCAGGCCATTCAGTAACTCCACAAGGCAAAAATGATTCGATTGTCTTATTCCATCAGGTAGGTGTTTGTTATATACATGAGGGAGAGACTGTTCAGTTCATCTCCCGATGACTGTTCATATTTCTAATTTATTTATTTACATAAATCCACCCAATCACAAGGATTAAGCGTCAACTTTCCCCCCCTTAATTTGAAGGGATGTTGGTGAGTCCAAGCATCATTCTGAATCGTTCAAGCTTTTCTCTTCCAAGTGATTTGGTGAAAATGTCTGCAATTTGCTCATTTGTGAAACAATGACAGAGATGGATTGTTTTGGCCTCAACATGATGTCGAATTAGATGATATTTAGTATTGATGTGCTTCGTTCGATCATGGAATTTTTGGTTCTTGGCCAACTTTATTGCAGAGGTATTGTCAATCATGAGTGGAGTTGATTGTACTTGTTTTACTTGCAAATCTTCAAGAATGTTCCTGAGCCACACAATTTTTTTTGTTGCTTTAGCTTCTACCACATATTCTGCTTCTGTTGTGGAATCTACTGGAACTGATTGCTTGTGTGATCTCTAGGAGTTGGCTCCTGATCCAAGACTCATAACATATCCTAAAGTTGATACTGCAGTTTCTTTGTCTCCATCAAAGTCTAAATCAGAGTATCCAATCAAGTTGAAGTCGTTCAAGTGTGTATATTTGATTCCAAAGTCTTGATTTCCCTTCAAGTACCTTAGAACTCTTTTTGCATCAAACCAATGTCCCTCACAAGGCTTTTGCATAAACCTAGAGAGGATTCCAACAGAAAAGGAAATGCCTAGTCTAGTAGTAGTTAGGTAGTTGACACTTCCTACAAGCTGTCTATACTTTGTTGCATCCTCAAATTCTTTTCCTTCAATAGATGTGAGCTTTAAGTTTTGTTCCATTGGAGTAGTAAGAGGATTGCACTCTGTCATGCCAAACCTGTTCAACAGATCTCCAAGGTATTTCTTTTGAGAAAGAAATATGGACTTTGGATGTTGGGTTACTTCAATGCCAAGATAGTAATGAACATAGCCCAAATCAGTCATTTCAAAATTTTTCCCCAGTTCCTTCTTTATTGATGCAATGTAGCTCTCATTGTTCCTTGTCATCAAAAGATCATCTATATATACCACAAGATATACAACTGTTTTTCCAACTTTCTTGACAAATAAAGTTGCATCATCAAGATCAAAATGTTTGAAATTGAGTTTCAGAGGATGCTCAGTTAGTTTTTCATACCAGGCTCGCGATGCTTGTTTGAGGCCATAGAAGGACTTCACAAGTTTTCATACTTTATGTTCATGTCCTTTCACAGCAAATCCTTCAGGCTGGGACATAAAAACATTCTCTTTTAAATCTCCATTTAAGAAAGCAGTTTTTACGTCCATTTGGTGGACTTTCCAACCATTTTGAGCTGCTAATGCAAAGAGTGTCCAGATGGTAGCCCATTTTGCTATGGGGGTAAAAGTCTCCTCATAGTCAACCCCTTCCTTCTGTGAAAAAACTTTTTCCACAAGCTTAGCTTTGTGCTTATCAAGTGAGCCATCAGCTTTATACTTGTTCTTGTAGACCCACTTGCAGCCAATTGGTTTGGTTCCTAATGGAGGATCAACCAGCTTCCAAGTGCCTTTCTTTATGAGGGCATCATACTCCTTTTGCATCGCTTCTTTCCATTCATCATGAGAAGCAGCTTATTTGAAGGAAGTTGGTTCAAAATTTGTAGACAATTTCAATTCACAATCATAAGAAACATCCATATCAACAGGTGAATTAGAGTCAACTACATCACCTCCATTTTGCCGGTTTGAATTTCTAGTTCTTGTCTTTCCAACTTCATCAGGATGAACACTTTCAAGTGTCTTTGTCAACCACTTTGGGAGACCTTTCTCAGATGGTCCAGGCTGCTCCATTGATTTAGTTGGGACTGAGTCAAGATTGAGTCTCCCAATTCTATCAATTACATCACTTAAAGCATCATCCGTTGTTGGAGTTTCATGTGGGGAGAGTGTTCTTCAGAAGAAGATTCCACATGTTGATCTAGTATAGGAATCCCTCCTTAAAGATGTGGAATCTGATTATCAAATTCTTGAAATGATTTTGCTTTTGCAAATCTATCCAAGTGATCAAGTTGCTGCTCAACAACATTGTCATTTTTGGATGATTCAAGGAAAATTACATCTCTAGATACAACAAATTTCTTATTTACTTCATCATAGAGGCAGTATGCTTTGGAGGTGTTTGAATATCCCAGGAAGATACACTTACGACTTCTAGCACCAAGTTTGTTTCTATATACCTTTGGTATCAAAGCACAACAGGTGTAACCAAAGACCCTGGGATGTTTTACTACCGAAGGAACATGTCCATACCACATTTCATATGGAGTCTTGTTTCTTATAGCATTAGATGGACATCTATTCTTTATATATGCAGCACATAGAACAACATCAACCCAAAACATTATCTTTATATTTTTTAAGAAGAGCATGGATCGTACTATATTTAAGATTGTCCTATTCATTCTTTCAACTACACCATTTTGTTGGGGATTATAAGGCACAGTTGTTTGATGTTTGATCCCATGTTGGCGAAGATAGTTTTCAAATTCATTTGATGTGTATTCCTTTCCATTATCAGTGCGAATAGACCCAATATGAGATTGTGCATCATTTTCAATCCATTTATGAAAATTCTTGAATGTTTGAAAAGCATCAGATTTGTTCTTCAATAAATAAACCCAACACATTCTGGTGTAGTCATCAATAAATGTCATGATATATTTATTTCCATTTGCAGAAGGAACAGGAATTGAACCACATAAATCTGAATGAATGAGTTCAAGTTTTCTATGTGCTCTTGAATGTGAATCATGAAAAGACTATTTGCTATGCTTTCCTAGAATGCAAGCATCACATTGCTTAAGTTTCCTAGGAATTGTAGGCAAACCAACAACACCATTTTTCTTCAACAAGTGGAGACTGTCATAGTTCAAATGTCCAAATCTATCATGCCATAATAAACTTGATGGAATTATACCTTCTTCATGATGACAATTGTATGAGAAATGTTGTGCATGAGCAGAGGTTCCTTGCAGCTTGAGAAGCCTTTCTTCTTCTATTCCCCTCATGACAAGTGAGTGGTCAGATGCTTTTCCTACCTCAAGCTTGCCATCAAACATATGAATGGGGTGACCTTGCTGGTGGATGTGGACCAGGGACAACAAGTTTCTCTTCAGTTGTGGGAGATATAGAACATGATGCAGAAGAAAGTCTGGAATACCAGGTAGTTTAAGCCTGATTGTGCCAAGCCCTGATGGCTTGATTTTTGATTGATCTACAAAGTATACTACTCCATCAACATTGTCATTGAAATCTTCAAAAAAATCTTTTCTATGAGTCATGTGACAGGTTGCTCATGAATCAAGCAACCAACCATTTTTCCAAGAAGCAAGTGAAGCATTAAACAAATATTCATTTACTCCAATGTTACATTGTGCCTCAACGTAATGAGTGGATTCAGGTGTTTTACCTTTTTCTGTATCATCAGTTTTACCTTTGTGTTGGTTTCTTTTCTACTCAATTTTGTCCCATGGTAGGTTGCATGTAGAGGCATCATGTGATACATTTCTTTTGCCGCGAATATAGTGTAAATCTGCCTTTTCTCCTTGAGAATGTCTGCCCACCCTGCCTCTGAAATATCTTCCTCTTCCTCTTTGTCCACCTCTTCCTCCTGTAGAATCTTGAGCAGGATGCTTTTCTTTATGAGCAAGGCACACAGCCTCTTTAGAAGATTCAGGGACTGTCTTCTTTCCAAAAGCTTTCTCTCTTTCACCAAACTTTTTCACAAGAGAGTCAAAGGTTATATCTTTGAGATTTCCATTTGCTTGCAATGACTCAAGATAATTGGAGTAAGTAGGATAGAGTGCCTTGAGAAAAGCAATAAGAGGAATATCCAATTCAACCTTAGTGGATTTTATATCATGCATTATAGACTTTACTTCAGATGCAAGAGCAAGAGGATCATTATTTTGCAGTTCAAGAGTGAAGAGTTTATTCAGGAGTTGAACGACTTCAAGTTCAGAATGTGGGTCATACAGTTCTTTTAGCTTTTGTAAGGCTTCAAAGGTAGTTGAATATGACAAAATATGGCGACTCGCCTCTTCATTTACAGATGCTGCGATTAATGCATAAGCTTTGTTGTTCTTGTTTTCCCAAATGACGAGTTCTTTGTCTGAGGTAGGCTGTACTGGGTCATTGTCTCCTTCTCCGACACACACTCCTTTCCACAACTCATTGAAGATGAGGGTGTGTTTTATCATTCGGGACCATTCAGGATAGTTCTCCTTGCCAGTGAGAACTATTCCCACCATGGATATGATTGAATGCATTCTGTAAAAAAAAATTACTTTTGCTAATAGAAAAATACTTCTACCAATATACAGTAAAATTGTATTCAAAAGGGAATTACTGAGATTCGGCAAACCAGTGTTGGTGTGGCAGCAATTAATGTAATACACCAAGACTGTGTATTAAACATAAAACATAACAGTAGCTTCCTTGATACAGATTACCGATTATTGAATCTTATAAGCCATGAAAAATATATATACGCAGACTTCACATCAATATGAATAAACGCACGAAGCTATATTTTTTGTAGGGAAATAGATGTTTTTCCACCACTACCAGTTACCCATCGGAGATGACCTCATTTCAATATATATATATATATATATATATTATATATATATATATTTTATATATATATAATTATATATATAATATATATATATATATTATATATATATATATATATAATATTTATTTATATATATATAATAATATGGGAAACAGAAGTAATGCATAATTGTGAAACCAACACCCAACAAACATATTTAATCTGCCATCCTGAGATTTGGAGAGGAGAGCTAAAGCTATCCCCGGTTCTCCAGTAATGCAAGCGGAACTAGCTGGCGGACAGTCCCATCATATAACGATTTTTTTTTTCTTTTGCAAGTATTTGCTATTCTCACCTGCTGACGCTTGGATCCAAAGACTCCGATCCACACTCGCGTTCCTTGAGGTAAAAGTCCTCGAGACTCAGAGACTGGCCGGCGGGGTCATTTCTTCCAGATCCCTCAAGACTTGCTTTAAAACATTTACCTCGCAGCGCCAAGGTGGAAGAGCACCATTATCAGAAGCCATGCCTAAACAAATAAGCGAGATCAAAGTTTTTCTTCTGACTGCCTGTCGCAAAGATGCACGTTCAGTGAATATCAAGAGAAGTAAAAATGTAGTGAAGTTCAAGGTCAGATGTAAGAAGTATCTTTACACTCTGTGTGTCTTTGACTCTTTGAAGGATGATAAACTCAAGCAGTCTCTGCCTCCAGGTTTGACAATTCACAACCTCGCAGGGTATGGTGAGGCCTCCCTGGTGATCGAAGCCAAACTCCTCGATTATAGAAGCCAAGAAACATCGTTTCCTTGTATGGTTAGAACGCTAGTGCGCTGAGCGTGTATCTCAGGAGGCCAACGGTTTGAATGAAGATCTCATGCGCAGTTTTTGTTCACAATGGATGGCACACAGGCAAGGTTCAGAGATGATTTCAATCACAACCATAGTATGGACAGCTAGAATTGGGCGGAATGAGCTCGGGCGGCTATGAATTTCGATTATTTATGGCTAATGGATATTTAGAATGAATGAGCCAAGGTTCCTCTCACTGCACGTAACACAGATATGCGTAGAGCGTTAAACAATGAAAACTATAGGTTTTGTTATGAAAAGGATTCCATACATAGAGGAACGTTGCAGCGTAGGGTTTGTTTAGGAAAATGGAAACAACATTCAAGGCGAGCAGTGTAACAGTAGCAGGCTTGACAGAAAATGTCAGAATCTGGCACCAACGAATATATGGGTAGTGTATTGAATGGAGCAGGGTTTGTAGGGAGCAGAGCATAGGTAATGGCAAACAGAACGCAGACAATACAGGCACTTAGTCAGATAAGGGAGTTACAAGGCACAGGAGCTAAAAAAGGAGTTGGCTCTGATACCATGTCAGGCCAGGCACTAACTCCACAAAAAAAAATTGATTCGTGTGTTATTCCATTAGGTAGGTCTTTGTTATATACAATAGGGAGTGACTGTTCAGTTCATCTCCCGATGACTGTTCACATTCCTAATTTAATTATTTACATAAATTCACCCAATCATGAAGATTAGGTGTCAACATAGACAGCTCATTGATCTTTGTGATCAAAGCACATTGGAAGATAGGGCTAAGATGTCTGAGTTCTACTTGCATAACATTGCCTTGACATATATGAATGTATGGGACCCGAATGCAAAGCTAGGGGATTTACAATTGATGGATTTGGAATCATGGATGAACCATGAGGAAGCAAGGGCTACAAAAATGAAGAGGATATTGGAAAGGGAACAAACAGAGCCTCTCATGATAGGATTTGAGAAGTCCAATCCAATAGCTGTCATCGACACACATAATTTAATTGCAAATGATCCTCAACTTGCACCCATGTATCTTGCTTCCTAAGAGTAGGAAATTACACATTTTCAGGATATGTTTAGACTGTTAGGGGATGAAAGCATGAAAGCTTGCCAAAGGAGATGGAATACTTTGCCTTACAGTTTGAAAATCAGAGAGTACCATTCTACTCAAAGGATGAGAGAAGGACTGAACAGGACACCCATGTACAAACAAACCATCCAAAGGTTCAAAGTCAATTGGATTGGCTTGAGACTCAGTCTGCCACTACTCTTGGGGATGTTAGAAGGAAGGAAGGAAGAGGAAGAAAGAAAGCAATGGGAGGAGATAGAAAGGAAGGTAGGATTCTATGCACAAGAAGAAGAACCCACAGTAGAAGCATGGGATGTCAAGGAAGTCACTAGAGCTATGAAAGACATGGATATTGATTGAGTTTCTCGGAGGATGAGCAACACTTTCAGTAGGGGGTGATGATGAGCCTCATCATTGGGTAACTATATGGACCTTCATTCACCTCCTAGATTAGTCAAATCAACTCTTCTCACAATTTATTACATGTTTTGATTGTATTTTGTTTAATGAGATGAGTCAAAGTAAGATATTATGCCTAGTGGACTAATGTGCATTAAATGCGGGTTTGAGAGAGAAAATGAGGGAATTTTGGCAAGATTAAAGGTTGAAACTCAAATGGGACAAGGAAGAGAGATTGTAGGAGGTAAATTATCTTCATTTACTCCTCCCTAATTCGAATATTCCTCCATCAATCATTCTAGCTCAGAGTACAAGCAACCAAGTCATGGAGATCAAAAAGCAACCGAGCAAGTGATAGTCAAAGAGTTAGTTCATCTTGAGTTTGGGAGCCGAGCCTCCCTAGATTTAAGGAAGTTTTTGGAGACTTCAGTTGTATAAATAAAGAGGCCTAGAGCCTCATTAGTATTCAAATTTTTGTTGTAAAAAAAAACACTAGTTATTTTGGAGCTCTAGACTTGTGGAATACATTGCTATGTAATTTTCTGTTTTGAAAATGAGAATGAGTTTTTTCATGATCTAATACTGAGTTAATTCAAAGGGCTGAAGCTCTTTGGTTAGGGCCTAACCATATCAAAAAAGGATCCTTTTCTTGTATCTGTATGCTTAGATTAGTTTCATAGATTCATGATTAAATTGTCCTTAAAAGTATTTCATTGCAAGTAGTGAAGATTTGATTAGTTTGTTTATTAGTTTGCTTATTTTGTTTTTTACTTCAACAATAGGTTAGAAGGGATAAAAGGAACACCAAAAGCTATCAATAGGTGTCTTGGCCTTACTTCCTCCTTCAGGGGTCATGATTTGAGGAAAGGACCCCTATGCAGCCGCAAAAAGACAAATTTCTACATTCTCATAGAATTTAGAGTTTACTGTACTTGAACCAACATTTGATCAATTTGCAAGTGTAAGGTTTAATTACCATTTCTTCCATTTTCAATCTTACAGTATATCTCATCAATGACTTCATCTTATTTTGCAAATTTTCCTCATGCATGAAGTAGAAAACTAGCTCATTAAACTTTGTTTTTCTAACTCATTGAAATTCTTCTTGTTTACATGATCTTTGGGAAAATATAATTGTTTGATGCAGTGCGGGTGTTTCAGAAGTAGAGAAAGATTTCATATAAAGCAACCTCCTTCCAACTTCATCGATCCATAATCATTCCTTTCTTTCACTAAGACCTTCACCAATTTCATCATTTACATGGAAACTTCTACAAGCATGTTGAGAAAATACAACCATCTCCCAACCTTGGTTTTGAGTTCTAAGTGATCCTAGGAATTTTCTCACTCCATTCCATCCACCATCCACCATCCCTAAGCCTTCCATCACCTCCAACACCCATCGTTTTTCTCTCGGCTGTATCTTGTAAAAGTACAAGGAATCTTGTAGGTTTTTAGGACATCCTGTAGGTTTTCCTATAGTGGCCTGTTTTGAGGCCGAATTGAGGGAAAACCTCCAGGAAGCCACACAATGTCACCTAAGGGTATCCCAAAACTTCCAACCATCCACCAATATCTCTAAGCCACTTTCCACATCACCAAAAGAGATTATCTTTCACACTTGTTTTTCCATAAAAAGAATAAAAAGAGAAAACAAATTTATTTCAGTCCTTTACATGCACAGTAGTGATGTTTGATGTTTTGAACTTTCATGCTTAGGACAATAGCATTTCATACATGTTAGCTTTGCATTCTTGTAAAGCATAGTTTCTCAGCAGTTATTTAGGAAATGGTGTGTTTTTAGCATTGTATTTTAGCCCTTCTCCTTATTGTAGTAGACAAGCTTTCTCCTAGAGTAGATTTTTGTTTCTTTCATCAGTAATCAAGCTTCTTCTGAATCCATAGAATTCTAACTTGAAAACCCTAGTGGTCTCTCACCAGCTGAACAGTGATAAAAGGCAGAACCATCACTTTTACTTGTGTATACAACACTATCACCTCCAAGTTTGTACGAACCCCGGGTTGATAAAGTAAAGTTGGTAGCCCCAGGAGTTGCAACATTCTTGTTGCAATACTGGTTCTCATCAAATATCCTAAGATATATTCTAAGAACTTGATCTCATTTTTTGGCTTTCACAGATTGAGAAATATCCACATCCAAATCCTTATATCTTGAAGAATCATTTATATCATTTACTTTCTTGGAAGAGGAGGATGTCTCTCTCAGGCTTTGGTTTGAGAGATATGCTTCTTTGGATTTTCTTTAGTAAGTCTTCCATTTGAATCTCTCAACATACATTTGTTGGATATCTTGATGGGAAGGAATCTTCCCAAATAGTTTGGTAGAACTATCCCCTAGGATTTCACTCTCTTGTGGTTTAGGTTCCCCAAACAATCAACCAATCCCCAAAAACAAAGATAAAGTGCATGCATTTGGGCTACTAGGTTTGTTTGGATTTTTCATGTTCCATGCTTACACAAATACCGCGAAAGTGACCTATAAATGAAATGAATCACAAACACTATTGGTCGGAACAATTGTTATTTTAATTTAGAGCAATAGATTTGACTCTCACATTAATTGTCAATCTAGGGATGATTTTTTTTTTCTTATTTCAAGGTTATCTTGCAAAGTATATGCAAGGAAAAATTATGTCTAGTGCTAATGAATCTCAAATTCAATAATTATAATAACACTCTCATCAATCCAACACTCCAGTTATTACACTCTCACACCTTGCTCACACATCAAAAAATAAACACAAAATGCAGAGTAAACCAATTTGTCACGCAATCACTCTTATTTAGAAAGAAACAACATTCTTGGAAACCATTCACTCAAGAAAACATTGAAAAAACATTCAAATACAATAAACACACAATCAAACTGTAACAAAAATAAAATAATTGTCACACTAATAAAGGGATTGGTCCAATACCTATGTTGCTACATAATACATAGGTTAGAATTTTGCAATCATTAAAGCATGATCAAGACTAACAAAAATGGTAGCAGTAACAACAATCATACATGAATCATAATTGAAAATAAATAAATCAAAATGCTACAGTATGTTCTAAACCAGTGATCCATGCTAAGAAGGAGCGCCCTGCCTTCCTAGGAGGGGCCAGTACACTACACAACACACAAGCTAGTCATCGGAAAGGTATGGTGCCTCGAATGATTGGGATTTTCATTAATGAAACATAAAATATTACAATGTTTTTTCTCCCTCTATTCTTCCTATGTGTTGTGGAAAATTACACACAACTACTAGGAGCCATCTCTCCATAGTCTAATGGCCCTAACAAGACTACTAGATCAAGAAACATATGACCAAAATCAATCAAGCAACTAGATCCCAAACCACATGATCTAAACAATCGTTCATGCATGCAGTTCCTAGGTAGGATTTAAGTTGAAACCTATGATCCTTGTAGATCAGTTGTGTGTTGGGTTTGATGCATAAATTCTTCACTCCAACCAAGAGATCTCAAATTTTGCATCAAATCTAGAATCCGCACACAAGCACCACCAAATAGAGAGCATAATTGGCCTTCCACTAAGGAACATTATCTTAGATTAACAA
>APFE031310406.1:0-19264 GCA_000404065.3 Pinus taeda
ATATATATATATATATTCTCTTCCCATTAATTTGCATACAATATGTCACAAATACCCTTGACCCAATATCAACAACCACCTACAATGCTCCAATCACTACATCTAACTTGGATTTCTTTTATATATACAATAGTTGTCACATGCATATGCATTCAATCAATTTACAAACAAAGATATCACATGCAATTATAATCATATTCTTAAATATTTTAAAATATAACATAAAGAATAAAGAGCCAACATACAGAACATCCGATGCACTTAAATAAACTCAAAGTAGCAGAAAGAATGTCACTTGGAAAACTGAGCACTGCCACCCAACCTACAACTGACTTCCTCCAGTTGACCCTTGAGCGGATATTTATTGCCATGGATCAAATGCCCCTTGTTGATATCTTCAATGGGTATTTAATACCCTCTTTCATGATATGGTTTCCTTTAGGGGCATCCCACTTTTACGGATCTTTATATCCATTTTCCTAGGTTTTTCCCAGAAAATATCGCCTTTCTCTCCCACAAGGCTTTTCCTCATAAAAGTTGGCCTTTCTCTCCTGCAAGGGTTTTATGTTTTTCTTAAACTTAACATGTTTCCCAAGCTAATTAAATTAATGGATATTCATCTCCAAATCCATTAAGCTTATCTAGAATTGGATCTAGAAGTCTTATCATGAAAGAATTATCCATTCCCATTCACCATTGAGATTTCATTTGGTAAGAATCTCATCTCTTGGTGTCTCATTTTCCATGTGATTAAATTATCTTTATTTATTTAATAATAAATTATTTACTTTCATTTTTACACCTCAGAACTATCTTTTCTTAGCTTAGGTCAACAAAGGGTTACATAAAACGTAGGGGTGTTACATACTCCCCCCCTTAAATTTACACCGTCCTCAGTGTATTACTCTATCTTAGAATTTATTTCCTCATTCATAGGTAGTTGTTTATGAATTTACAGGTTCTCATGGGCCATGGCCTTGCCACCTGAATCTGATCTTTCAATATATAGGTTACAAACGAGTTCTACCAGCAGTTTTCCTTCCATTGTTGCGTGTAACATTTGTTTCAATCAATGTTGTGAGAGACTTCAAATGCAGTAACTAAATTTTTTTTACTACAGTTAATGTCATAACAATACTATTATTTGATTAACTACGGGATAATGTTGCATGCCATTTAACTATGATTCCTCATTTTCACTGTATTTAAATAATATGAAGAATTGCATGTTCTCCCAATGCATTTGTGTTCTTGCCGAACACTTGTTTCTTGCAGTCTCGCTGCATTAGTCACACAATAAGTCAAACTAGAACATTTGACCAATCAACATGTATAAAAATATCACCTCATCCTAGCTCAAAATCATAACCATCAAAATCGTAATCATATGTAACCATCATAAACCCAATCATGGATCACATGTAATCATCATAGACTAGAATAATAAATCACATGTATACAAAAATGACATGAAACATTGATACTTATCCTTGAATCACTCCTTAACTTCCACCTATGTCCTTATTCTACACACACTTTAGATCGTTTTCCACACTAGGAAATCACCCAGTGTTTTCTCTTCAATCATATGCACATACACATGGTGTAAATCACACACATACATCTATACAATGTGTGCACAGTAACAAATGTCCATAACGTCACATGCATGACATGTACCTTATCCATGATGTGGGTTTGGGCATGAAGGATAGTAATTTAGAGTCATCACTTGGCTATGTTTGCAAAAAAATCTGATTAAGTAACCAAAATCCTGCTCTAGAACTTCTGAAATGGTAGCCAACAGCCTTAATATCAGCGCTCTCATCTCACTAGAGTACTTGCCCGTAATATCTCTGGAACAAAAACTCAAGTCAAACCAGGTAATCCTTTGCATAGTTCTGTCTTTGATATTTATAATAGATAATTTATTGTTGGTTTTTCAGGCCAAGAGCTGATGAATTCCTCCATAGGATGACAAGGCTGCGTGAAATAGTCGATCCAGTGGAAAACCTTGTCTTTGCTGGGATTGAAGCCTGTAGAAAGACGTATTAGATTCATTATTTCCTCTGAGTAGAGGCATGCTTGGTCTTCAATGAGCATTTCATAGAACTCTTTGGCTATTCCCATCATGATTTTCATGACATTCTCTAGCACGCCATGGTTCATTATCTGATATTTAACCAAAAATATAGTCAATCGCATATGAAATTTGACCTAGTCACTGTATCAATACCACCAAATGATCATATATGTATAGACTTCATAGTCTGCATGTGTCACAGAAAATCAACCAAGAGTCTAAGCATTTGAGGGAAGCGAGAATTTTTAGTTAGGGATTGAGGTGTGTACCTGAAAGAAACCATCATCTTCACATGCGTGTCATATTTCATTGACTAGTGTTGTTCTATTAGGGCCATCCAAGTCTTTTAGGTCTATTATAGGAATGCTCTCATCGAAATATATGTCAGACTTCTATGGGTGTTCGTGGGGAGGGAGGACATATCTGTCTTGCACCTATAGGTTGTTCACGCCATTGGATATGAGCTTCTCCATACTACTACTGAGTTGTTGGGTCTGGGCATCCATTGCATAAGACATCTTCATCCAATTTGTGTGATATGGGTATTAAATTGAGGAATTCATAGAATTTATATAGATTGGCTTTTGGATGAACTTTAGGCGACTTGAGGACTAAGATTCGTGCAAAATCCAAAAGGCTTTTGAAATTGTTTTTCAAAAGACGTCGCTTCACATCATTTGTTTTTAAAGGATTGAATGACTTTAGACTGTGTGACGATGGAGTTTTGTCCAAATCCCAACTGGCTTATGGAATTCTCATTGAATGTTATGACATTGGTTTTGATGGAGGCCATTTCACATCAATAACTTTCTGGAGGCAATTGAGAGAAGATATTAAAACTTTTTGCCCCTATTAATTCATTATCTTATGATATTAAATCTATGAAGTGGTGATCTCGTGGCTTCGTTCATCATCCCTTCTACCCGACTTTAGATGATGAAGAAATATTTTTCCCTGCAATTTGATTTTGATTTTGATTTATTATAATTATTATTATTATTAAAGAAGTTTGTATTTCAAATGAAAATTGTCTCTCATATGATTCAATTCCTTTTAGATGTAATAAATATTGAATAATTCATTTTTATTTTTCTATTATTTAAATAAATAATGTAATGAGCTCCTCTATCACTATTTTAAATGGTAGTGGGACAAATATGAAAAGAATAATGTGTTCTTTTAAACATCATTTTTAGCCTGAAGCAAACCAAACCGTCCATAAAATGAAAACAAAACACCATGTCACATAATCTATAATTAAAAATCAATTATCACACATTCAAATTTTTAAATTTTTATTTCTAAATCATCTATATCCTACTATTCTACTATATATATACTACTTCATAAACCCATGTCACATAATTTATAATAAACAATCAATTATTTTAAATTTTTATTTCTAAACCATCTTTACCCTACTATTATGCCATAAATATTAGTTCATACGTTTTAATATTGTATTTTGAAATTTTATGCTTCCTAGTGTCTTCCCTTAAAATTAAAGAAAGTATTTACTAGCATTTGCATCAGATGTTGCAAAGGAAGTGCCATAAGGCATAAAGTGCGGAAATCCATTATCCATGTAGTGTATGCATTACGTCAATGACCTAAATATCAACATATCTATTCACTTTTTCTAAATGTTGTAAACAAGCAGAATTATAAAAATATTCTTAAATGTGTACCAATATTTATAGGCAAAAATATTTTTGTCTTTCGGATTTTCTAACACTTGTCAAACATTTTCATGTTATAAAACAAAGTCTAGAAGTCATAAAATTTACAAGGTGGTGGAAAGTTTAAAATGGTGCAAAGAAAAATCAAGTTCGAGGGATACTCATGAAAACAATTAATGTTAGTAAACTAATGCTAGCATTAGTTTATTTGGGAAAAAAAGTTAATCAAAATGTATCTTATAACATAAGATATATGGGTTGAAGAATTGGATATCTATCTTGGGAAGAGGTTAAATAAAGTCTTAGACATAAACATAAGGTATAGTGTGAAATTCAATATGTGATTTCGACAAAACTTTAATTTAAACAATGGTATATCATCATTTTTTGTAACTAATTAATTAAAAAACAAAAATAGAATACTATAGTCTTTACAACCCAAAGGGGAAAGACTTGTAACAATGTAAAGGGACTAACAACATTGTAAAAATAGTTGATTCTTAAAAAGAAAACAAGATACTCCAAAAGAGCAATCACACCAAAAATCAAAGTCAAAATTCTCTCCTTAAACTATTGGTCAAAATATAAGACATCATAGAACCATCACATCACCATAAAAAAACAATAAAATACATACAAATTAGAAACCAAGAGTGGTGGTGTTGCAAATTGCTACTTTCCAATGAAGGATTGAAGCTTTGTATTATTCATTTTGTGATAGTCTAACTAGACTGTTTTTTTGCCCTGAAAATCATGGAAATTCTAGCAATATTTTGATAAATTTTGGCGAATTCGGGTTACAACTATCAAACTTTAAGACTTTGGGTACCCAGAGGTTTTTGATGGTGCTGAATCTATTTCCACCATCAGAAACATGATTCAAACACTGCTTCTACAAGATTTGTTGATTTTTTTTTGCCTGGATTCCAGCCACGTTTGACCGTCCAGGAAATTCCTCCGCCTCGGTAGACTTGTCAATTTCTTTTTCCTTTGAAATGAGTAAATTATTAAAAGTGAAATAAAATCATATACATAATCGGTAAGCATAGAAAATAAAAACAGCCAAATATTTTATGTAAAAGCAATAGAATATTAAGCATCATGGATATTAATTAAATTTCAGTTAAATCCACAAACTAGCTCTGAACATCTCACCACAGAATAATGAATGAAAATCAAGAGAACTATATAACCATTGGTTATATTCTTTATTAAATAAGTGTGGAATCGTTTGTCATGTCATGAGGCAAAATCAAGCACCTCAACCTCTTCCTCTTCTTCATCACTAAAAAGAGATTAAAGAGTGCACATGTAATGGATTAAAATGCTGCAATCATCATTCACATAATAGTGAACAAGTGTCAAGATTAATTCTATGCTTTGAAATTGAAGGCCATCAACTTCATGACTAAATGAGACTAAGATCTGCAACAATATAAAATTGCTTGCTTAACAAATGGAAAGGAGTGATAATCAATGGAATGTAGAAGATTATTGTTTGCTGCCTAATAAAAATTTGCAATGTTCACATGTTCTGTGTATTGTTGCAATTTTTGCTACTGAAATACTATTCTCTTTCTATGGATGGTGCAGTTACAATCTTTATGAAAATGAGGAAACAACCTACTCTTCCATGTAGCCTTCAACAATGGATATTTAATCTTGATATCTTCTCACAACCCTTTGTAATTCTAGGCCTTTTTGATAATTAGGCCTACGATGTTTCCCTTGTCTCTTGCATGGCTTGAAAGCAATATCCTCCATGTTTCTGGTAGGAGTTGGGGAATTATTTCTCCTTAATCCATCTTCAATATTTCCACCATCAAAAACAAGATTTAAACACTGCTTCTACAAGATTTGTTGATTTTTTTTTGCCTGCATTCCGGCCACTTTTGACCGTCTGGGAAATTCCTCCGCCTCGGTAGACTTGTCCATTTAGTTTTCATTTGAAATGAGTAAATTATTAAAAGTGAAATAAAATGATATAAATAATCGGTAAATATAGAAAATAAAAACAACCGAATATTTTATGTAAAAGCAATAGAATATTAAGCATCATTGATATTAATTAAATTTCAATTAAATCCACAAACCAGCTCTCGACATCTCACCACAAAATAATGAATGAAAGTCAAGAGAATTATCTAACTGTTGGTTATATTATTTATTAAATAAGATTGGAATCCTTTTTCATGTCATGAGGCACAATCAAGCACCTCAAGCTCTTCCCCTTCTTTATCACTAAAAATAGATTAAAGAGTGCACAGGAAATGGATTAAAATGTTGCAATCATCATTCAAATAATAGTGAGCAAGCGTCAAGATTGATTCTATGATTTGAAATAGAAGGGTGTCAACTTCATGATTAAATGAGACTAATACCTATGGCAATATAAAATTTCTTGGTTAACAAATGGAAAGGAGTGATAATCAATGTAATGTTCTTAACAAATGGAAATGAGTGATAATCAATGGAATGTAGAAGATTATTGCTCATTGCCTCATAAAAATTTGCAATGTTCACATGTTCTAAGTATTTTTGCAATTTTTGCTATTGAAAGACTATTCTCTTTCTATGGATGGTGCAGTTACAATCTTTATGAAAATGAGGAAACAACCTACTCTTCCATGTAGCCTTCAACGATGGATATTTAATCCTGATATCTTTTGACAACCCTCTGTAATTCTAGGCCTTTTGGGTAATTAGGCCTATGATGTTTCCCTTGTCTCTTGCATGGCTTGAAAGCAATATCCTCCATGTTTCTGGTAGGAGTTGGGGAATTATTTCTCCTTAAACCATCTTTAATATTTCCACCATCAGAAACATGATTTAAACACCTCTTTTGCAAGATTTGTTGATTTTTGTTTTGCACGGATTTCGACCACTTTCGACTGTCGAGGAAATTCCTCCGCCTCGGTAGACTTGTCCATTTCTTTTTCCTTTCAAATGAGTAAACTATTAAAAGTGAATTAAAATCATATACATAATCGGTAAACATAGAGAATAAAAACAAAATAATATTTTATGTAAAAGCAATAGAATATTAAGCATCATTGATATTAATTAAATTTCAGTTAAATCCACAAACTAGCTCTGAACATCTCACCACGGAATAATGAATGAAAATCAAGAGAACTATCTAACCATTGGTTATATTCTTTATTAAATAAGTGTGGAATCCCTTGTCATGTCATGAGGCACAATCAAGCACCTCAACCTCTTGCCCTTCTTAATGATTAAAAAGAGATTAAAGAGTGCACAGATAATGGATCAAAATGCTGCAATCATCATTCACGTAATAGTGAGCAAGCGTCAACATTGATTCTATGCTTTGAAATAAAAGGTTGTCAACTTCATGATTAAATGAGACTAATATCTACAACAATACAAAATTGCTTGCTTAACAAATGGAAAGGAGTGATAATCAATGGAATGTAGAAGATTATTGCTCACTGCCTCAAAAAAATTTGCAATGTTTACATGTTCTAAGTATTGTTGCAATTTTTGCTACTAAAAGACTATTCTCTTTCTATAGATGGTGCAGTTACAATCTTTAGGAAAATGAGGAAACACCCTACTCTTCCATGTAGCCTTCAACGATGGATATTTAACCCTGATATCTTCTGACAGCCCTTTGTAATTCTAGGCCTTTTGGGTAATTAGGCCTGTGATGTTTCCCTTGTCTCTTGCATGGCTTGAAAGAATTATCCTCCATGTTTCTGGTAGGAGTTGGGGAATTATTTCTCCTTAAACCATCTTCAATATTTCCACCATCAGAAACATGATTTAAATACTACTCTTGCAAGATTTGTTGATTTTTTTTTGTCCAGATTCTGGCCACTTTTGACTGTCCGGGCAATTCCTCCACCTTGGTAGACTTGTCCATTTTTTTTTCCTTCAAAATGAGTAAATTATTAAAAGCGAAATAAAATAATATACATAATTGGTAAATATAGAAAATGAAAACAACTGAATATTTTATGTAAAAGCAATAGAAT
Organism: Pinus taeda; assembly: GCA_000404065.3. Taxonomy (NCBI): domain Eukaryota; kingdom Viridiplantae; phylum Streptophyta; class Pinopsida; order Pinales; family Pinaceae; genus Pinus; species Pinus taeda. The sequence continues at coordinate 7,761 of APFE031310406.1, forward strand.
ATTAAGCATCATTGATATTAATTAAATTTCAGTGAAATCCACAAACCAACTCTAAACATCTCACCACGGAATAATGAATGAAAATCAAGAGAACTATCTAACCGGTGGTTATATTCCTTATTAAATAAGCGTGGAATCCTTTTTCATGTCATGAGGCACAATGAAGCACCTCAACCTCTTCCCCTTCTTCATCACTAAAAAGAGATTAAAGAGTGCACAAGTAATGGATTAAAATGTTGCAATCATCATTCACATAATAGTGAGCAAGCGTCAAGATTGATTCTATGCTTTGAAATAGAAGGCTGTCAACTTCATGATTAAATGAGACTAAGAACTACAAAAATATAAAATTTCTTGCTTAACAAATTGAAAGGAGTGATAATCAATGGAATGTGATTAACAAATGGAAAGGAGTTATAATCAATGGAATGTAGAAGATTATTGCTCACTGCCTCATAAAACTTTGCAACGTTCACATGTTCTAAGTATTGTTGCAATTTTTGCTACTGAAAGACTATTCTCTTTCTATGGATGGTTCGGTTACAATCTTTATGAAAATGAGGAAACAACATACTCTTCCATGTAGCCTTCAATGATGGATATTTAAACCTGATATCTTTTGACAACCCTTTGTAATTCTAGGGCTTTTTGATAATTAGACCTGTGATGTTTCACTTGTCTCTTGTATGTCTTGAAAGCAATATCCTCCATGTTTCTGGTAGGAGTTGGGGAATTATTTCTCCTTAAACCATCTTCAATATTTCCACCATCAGAAACATGATTTAAAAACTTCTTTTGCAAGATTTGTTGATTTTTTTTTTGCTCGGATTCTATTCACTTTTGACCATCCAGGCAGTTCCTCTGCCTCGGTATACTTGTCCATTTCTTTTTCCTTTCAAATGAGTAAATTATTAAAAGAAAATAAAATCATATACATAATCGGTAAACATAGAAAATAAAAACAACCAAATATTTTATGTAAAAGCAATAAAATATTAAGCATCATTGACATTAATTAAATTTTAGTTAAATCTACAAACTAGCTCTGAACATCTCACCATGGAATAATGAATGAAAATCAAGAGAACTATCTAACCATCGGTTATATTCTTTATTAAATAAGCGTGGAATCCTTTGTCATGTCATGAGGCACAATCAAGCACCTCAACCTCTTCCCATTCTTCATCACTAAAAATAGATTAAAGAGTGCACAGGTAATGGGTTAAAATACTACAGTCATCATTCACATACTAGTGAGCAAACGTCAAGATTGATTCTATTCTTTGAAATAGAAGGCTGTCAACTTCTTGATTAAACAAGACTAAGATCTACAACAATATAAAATTGCTTTCTTAACAAATGGAAAAGAGTGATAATCAATGGAATGTGCTTAACAAATGGAAAGGCGTGATAATCAATGGAATGTAGAAGATTATTGCTCGCTGCCTCATAAAAGTTTGCAATGTTCACATGTTCTAAGTATTGTTGCAATTTTTGCTACTGAAAGACTATTCTTTTTCTATGGAAGGTGCAGTTACAATATTTATGAAAATGAGGAAACAACCTACTCTTCCATGTAGCCGTCAACGATGGATATTTGATCCTGATATCTTCTGACAACCCTTTGTAATTCTAGGCCTTTTGGGTAATTAGGTCTGTGATGTTTCCCTTGTCTCTTGTATGGCTTGAAAGAAATATCCTCCATGTTTTTGGTAGGAGCTGGGGAATTATTTCCCTTAAACCATGTCCAATATCTACTTTGGGACTGACTAGAATTTATTCTGGGATCAAGTCGAATTGGGGTTGCAGCTAATGGAACAATATTTATGGGATATGTTGCATTGAGATTAGGTTGGATCGCGGTAGAAGTTAATGGAATTACACCCTTGGGACATGTTGATAGTATCATGATTGAAGTAAATGGAATTGTTTTTATGGAATAATGATTCTTTGGGATTGGGTTAGAGTTAATGGAGCCACACCCTTGGGACATGTTAATCGAATTGGGTTTGGAGTTAATGGAACTGCATTCCTCGGGTGTGTTTCTCTGGCATTGAGTTGGATTGGGCCTAGAGTTAATGGAACTGCACCTTGGGACATGTTGCTCTGTTGCAGGGGCATGAGGTCAGATAGGGGCTAGGACATGTTGCTCTGTTGTAGGGGCATCGGGTCGGATTAGGGTCGGGACATGTTGCTCTAGTAGAATTGAGACTTCTATGATCTGTCATAGTTATAAGAATAGCTTCGGCGTAAATCACATAGAAATGACCTTTGTCGACGCGTTTCGAACCAACTAGTGTGGTTCATCGTCAGGACAAGTTGAAGATGCAGATCTGGCTTAGCAAGTTAAATAGATAGAGCAGAGACTCCAACGACTCTATAACGGCTAAATTTGACCCTAAGACCCAGCTCAACTTAAATTAATAAATTTAATATTATTATTATTTTATAATATTAAAATTGATAAAACAATATTCTATTTCTAGAAGTTAGTGAAATTATGTGCGTTGACTAGAAACTAGTGTACTATTTAATTAGATAACCATAAGTTATTAATAAATTAATATTAATGGTTATTAAAAAAATTATTATTAGTTTGATTGATTTCTTTTGAGGAACTTATATTACTTTTCTAATTTTAAAATTAATAATATAATATATTTCTAGAAATTAGTAAACTTAGTTATAGTGAATAGTGATTAACCTAATTAAATAACATTAAGATAATAATAAAATGGTTATTATAAAATTTATTAATTCGTTAAGGGATTTCTTAATAAGAAGTAGTTAGGGTACATGAATAAATTCCTATTCTTATAATAATATTATCAAAGGTTAATTTAAAAACAATAATAAAATAATTACAAGGGCATTATAGAGACACTAAGAATTTAATAAATCAAAAACCAAAAAAATACATGAATTATTTACTAAAGGTATGTTAACTTATATAATTAGATTAGAAAATTAATTAAAATATTTTGGTTATTGAGATAGTATATACATATAAAAATATAATATTTGATCGTATCACTATGGGATAGAAGAAATCTAGATGGGCCATACTGACTACCTCTAGGAGCTGCAAAATAGCTTAAGGTAGGAATCACAAATAAAACTAAAAAGACCACCCCTTAAAAAAGGAATACCTCAAAATCTAGAAACCCTGATATTAATGATGCTAAAAAAGTTTAATGACAATCCAACCCCGGAAAAAGACCTTCATCAAAACAAGGTAAAATCGAAAAGGATTAATAGAAAAAACACTTAACCTTAAAAATACTAGAAAACTCAAGAAGATTAAACTGAAACAACAAAGAGGAAAGCATCAAGGAAGAACCGAGAGGGAAGGAAGAAACCCTAAGACAACAGAGCGGGGATCCAATTTCTACTGACCTTCCAGCCATCATCTCTGTTGAGATTGATGGGTCTGCGCTCAATTTCAATAGCTTCCCTTAACTTGCGATGATGGAACCGATCCACCCTGGCAAGGATTTTGGCCTCCTCGATGCAGACGTGATGCTTAGTCTTGTCCTCATGCTCTGCTAGGGCTGAGGATTTTGTTCTTCTATGCCTCAAATCTGCTGCATGCTCGCCAATTCTCTGCTGGATGGAGCACCCTGTTTCCCCTATATAGGGTGTTCCACAGGAGCAAGGAATCAGATACACACCTAATTATATAATTAATTTTCTAATCTAATTATATAAGTTAACATACCTTTAGTAAATAATTCATGTATTTTTTTGGTTTTTGATTTATTAAATTCTTAGTGTCTCTATAATGCCCTTGTAATTATTTTATTATTGTTTTTAAATTAACCTTTGATAATATTATTATAAGAATAGGAATTTATTCATGTACCCTAACTACTTCTTATTAAGAAATCCCTTAACGAATTAATAAATTTTATAATAACCATTTTATTATTATCTTAATGTTATTTAATTAGGTTAATCACTATTCACTATAACTAAGTTTACTAATTTCTAGAAATATATTATATTATTAATTTTAAAATTAGAAAAGTAATATAAGTTCCTCAAAAGAAATCAATCAAACTAATAATAATTTTTTTAATAACCATTAATATTAATTTATTAATAACTTATGGTTATCTAATTAAATAGTACGCTAGTTTCTAGTCAACGCACCTAATTTCACTAACTTCTAGAAATAGAATATTGTTTTATCAATTTTAAAATTATAAAATAATAATAATATTAAATTTATTAATTTAAGTTGAGCTGGGTCTTAGGGTCAAATTTAGCCGTTATAGAGCTGTTGGAGTCTCTGCTCTATCTATTTAACTTGCTAAGCCAGATCTGCGTCTTCAACTTGTCCTGACGATGAACCACACTAGTTGGTTCGAAACGCGTCGACAAAGGTCATTTCTATGTGATTCACGCCGAAGCTATTCTTATAAACATGTTGCTCTATTCCAGTGGCATTAGGTCGGATTGGGGTCAACTTTTCTGCAACCAACACATGAATCTACAGGTATAGGTATTTGCAGAATTTGTTGCATGGGACGTTGTAAAGTATATTGAATACCCGTACCTGGAGAAGAGATATTACCATCAAGGTTAGGCAGAGGAATTTTCATAGAAGACCATTTATCACCAGAAGTGGAAACATCCTGCTCTGCTGGTTGATCCTCGTGGCTCTTCCTCTTTGCATCACTTGTTCCTGAATTACATCAAAATTGCAAAAAAATAGAACTTAATCCACATTAATAAACTGAACTTTTCTGGATTCAACACATGAATATACACATCTATGCACTTGCAGAATTTGTTACACGTAAGGCTGTAAAGTATACTGAGCACTAGTACCTCGAGAAGCGATATTTCCATCAAGGTTGGGCAGATGAATTTGTAAAGAAGACAATTTACCACCAGAAGTGGAAACATCCTGCCCTGTTGGCTGATCCTGAGGGCTTATCCTCTTTCGTTCATTTATTCTTGTGTTACAACAAATTTACAATAAAAAATAACTTAGTCCACCTTACTAAACCGAAACTTTCTTAAACAAACACATGAATCTACATGTCTAGACACTTGCAGAAGTTGTTGCATGGGAGACTGTAAAGCAGACTGAAAACCAGTACCTGGAGAAGTGATATATCCATCAAGATTGGGCACATGAATCCGTATAGAAGAGAATTTACCACCAGAAGTGGAAACATCTTGCTCTGTTGGTTGATCCTCGGGGTTGAGGCCCCTTACTACAAAGAACCTTCTCTAAAAACCTTTCAACAGTGAAAGGATAAATGAGTTAACTTGCAAAGAGGTTAATCAATTTATTTCGTAATCACAAACACCTTAAGAACTGTTTACATATGGAAAGTTCAGAATCACATCAAAATTTTCTAAATCCTACCCTACACAATATTTAATTCCAGCATGTTCAAAAACATTTCTTATGAATCACATCAAAATTTTTGAAATTCAACCCTACGTAATATTTAATTCCAGCATGTTCAGAAACATTTGTTATGAATCTCCAGGGATTTCTGTTCTGCAATCCTGAAGTGTCTCAAATGTCACAAAACCTTAAAGAAAATTTTGAAATCTAATTTCCACAAAACCTAAAACACAGACCATTTTACGCTCAACAGGTTGAAAGCTTGGAACATTTAATTTGCTCCGTCATCTTGAGCTTTGACAAAAGCTTCTTCCTCAACGTTGCAACCAACAACACTTTCTGTCTCACCATAGACTGGTAAATGGGCTTCAAAATTTCCAGCCTCTGTAGGCTGGGCATGGGCAGCATCTCCTTTATGTAACTTGTGGCATTTCTTGGATGACATATCTCTTTCTTCCTTCACTGAATCATCTTATTTTTTTCCAAGAAAATTGTCTTTGCCAGTCTCTGCTATCTCCTGCGCCTTTGTCTTTGCCATTCCTAACATGGACACGTGTTTTTTCCCTGACATATGCAGCTCATGAATATTTTCTAGGCTTCCACAGTTAACCTCACAAAGAGAACACCACCCCACTAGTCCTTGTGGTTGCTTTTTCTGTACCTTTACTACATCTTATGAACCCTTTTCCTTCAAATTTTTTAACCTGGACTGGTGCTTCTTCCCAAACACATGTTGTTTGTGAAGAACTTCCTTTGTGCTACAGGTAACATCACAGAGAGAGCACCACCCAGGGATCTTTGGAGTCTTAGCATCCATATCTTTGATGCCTGGGATCTCCCTATGTGCCCTGTTTTTAGACTTTGGTTGCAATCCAGAATCGGGCACATGAATCTGTATAGAAGAGAATTCACCACCAGAAATGGAAACATCTTGCTCTGTTGGTTGATCCTCGGGATTGAGGCCCCTTACTACAAAGAACCTTCTCTAAAAACCTTTCAACGTTGAAAGGATAAACGAATTAACTTGCAAAGAGGTTAATCAATTTCTTTCGTAATCACAGCCACCTTAAGAACTGTTTACATACACAAACTTCATAATCACATCAAAATTTTCTAAATCCTACCCTATACAATATTTAATTCTAGCATGTTCCAAACATTTCTTATGAATCACATCAAAATTTTCGAAATTCAACCCTACATAATATTTAATTCCAGCATGTTCAAAAACATTTCTTATGAATCTCCAGGGATCTCTGTTCTACAATCCTGAAGTGTCTCAACTGTCACAAAACCTTAAAGAAAATTTTGAAATCTAATGTCCACAAAAGCTTAAACACAGACCATTTTATGCTCAACAGGTTGAAAGCTTGGAACATTTAATCTGGTCCTTCATCTTGAGCTTCGAAAAAAGCTTCTTCCTCAACTTTGCGACCAACAACACTTTCTATCTCACCATAGACCAATAAATGGGCTTCAGAATTTCCGTCCTCTACAAGCTGGGCATGGGCAACATCTCCTTTATGTAACTTGTGGCGTTTCTTGGATGGCATATCTCTTTCTTCCTTCACTGAATCATCTTTTCTTTTTCCAAGAACATTGTCTGTGCCAGTCTCTGCTGTCTCCCACGCCTTTGTCTTTGCCATTCCTAACATGGACATGTGTTTTCTCCCTGAAATATGTAGCTCATGAAGATTTTCTAGGTTTCCACAGTTAACCTCACAAAGAGAACACCACCCCACCAGTCCTTGTGGCTGCTTTTTCTATGGCTTTACTACATCTTCTGAACCCTTTTCCTTCAAATTTTTGAACTTGAACTAGTGCTTATTCCCAAACACATGTTGTTTGTGAAGAAATTCCTTTGTGCTACAGGTAACATCACAGAGTGAGCACCACCCAGGGATCTTTGGAGTCTTAGCATCCATATCTTTGATGCCTAGGATCTCCCTATGTGCCCTGTTTTTAGACTTTGGTTGCAATCCAGAATCTGAGTTCTTACCCAACCTGGACTTGAAAATCTAAAAATCATACCCAATGTTAGTAATAAAAATAATATGCTCTATAATTTCCAATATGAAGATCAATCTCTCTGCATTTTCCCAGTCTCAGAAAGAGAGCAGATAGGTTGTTTTAATGCCTAGTGAATGTGGTATTGCCCTCAACAGTGATAAAGGGTCCCACAATATCAAACATTTCTCAATTAGTAAATAAAAAGAATGGACAAATTATTGAAATAGTAAAAAACTTTTCTGGCACAATAATAAAAGGTAGAAAAAGAATGGATACACTATTGAATCAAAAAACAAAGTTCAAAGTTGAGAGGCTAAGAAGTGAATGAAAAAGGATGGACACATTGCACAATCTGGAATGGAAATTTGAAAAAAAATTAGCTACCTCTTGTAGGCGTGATTGATGTTGATAGATCTGAGGTGGAGGTGAAGTTTGATTAACAAATACCTGTTGTTGATATTGCTGAGTTGGATTCACAGACCGGCTCAAGCTCTACAAATGGCCAATTGAATATCCAATAGGCTCTGCCCCGTAATTCATAATATTCAAAGTGGGTTTTGTGTTAGTAATGGGTTGTCTGTAGGGATCCCTAATCATCGTGTCTTTGAGGTCATGGGTACCAATCGAGGAGAAAGGGTAGGCGGCATTGCCCTGCCTCCCATGTGAATGGGGACAGATTGGCGAAGAACAAAGCTGAGGTAGGAAACATTGTTAATGAGAATGGTAAGGGGGAAGAGTTGTAATGCCTTGCAAAGATTCCAATATGCAGTAAGTGTGGCCTGAAGATAACCTTGATAAAGGAGCCCTTGCACTGCCATGATTCTCTGTATAATCCATTTGGGACACTCCTTGCGCTACTGACGCGATAGCCAGGGAGGAAACAAAAATGGATTTTTTCTCCAAGCGCTCAGAAAGTTGAAGACTGATCAAGAAAATATCGTGAATAGTTCCAACCACTCAAATACCTTCCCTTGATCGAACAATTAACAATTCTCCAATCGTCTAACACATAATCTAACGGCACATAGGGATGACAAGTAGATTTTAGGAAATTTCATTCAAAGGGAAACGCCTTACGGCGTAATTAACATTTTTCTCCCTAGAGCATTTCTTGTTTTCCATCCACTACACTTCCCCTTTTTCATTAGTTGGATTTCTTTCTCATTACACTTTCCTTTTTTTCATCAACTAGCTTGATCAGTTTCACATTCCTTTTTTTCATCAACTAGCTTGATCAGTTTCACATGAAGTCTCACCTTCAAATTCTACAGTTTACTCTTAAAATCCTTTATAAATTCTACTTTAACTCTTAAAACTCTTTAAAAAGGCTATAAAACAATTGTTTTGCAAAAAAATAAAATATTGCTAATAAACCGACCTTATTTGCTTTTGCCATAGACATTCTAGAAGAATTGATAAGGGAGCTCTTAAAACTCCTTTGAAAAATTGGATTTGCCTAAGAAACATTCGAGGTGGTATAAATATTTTTCATCCTTTACGAAAAATATTTACATAATCAATGTAGTATATTTTTCTAATTATTAAATTTTATTGTTAAAATAATTTAATTTTATAATAATAATAATAATTTTATTTTAAATTAAATAAATAGTTATCAGTAAGGGATGAAAATTTTTTTTTTTATAAAAAAAAACATAAAACATTAAATTAATATTATAATAAAATATATAATTAAATCAAAATAAGAGGCAATGTGTTTAGATATGTGTTTAAGTTTTTAATTGAGTTGTTTATTTATAAAAAATAAAAAAATAAAATTTATAATATTTAAAATGTGTAAAATAATTATTTGATTTTATATAATAAATAAAATAAAATATATTATTTAAAATATTTTATCGTATTTAAATTAAAAAAAAAATAGAATATATATTGCCATTTTATGTTAAAAATTGGAGGTTATTGAACCTGAGTAATATTGATTTGGTGAAAAAAAATTAGTTAGTTTTTTTAACATAAGTGATATTTATTTGGTAAAATAAATTAGTTAGTTATTGAATATAAGTTGGTAAAACAAATTAATTAGTTATTGAATATGAGTGATATCTATTTTATTAAACAAATTAGCTAGTGAGATAAGTGTCTTTCTAAGTATTTATACATTTCTAATGAAATATTGAATATATAATATTGTGAAATTTAACAAATCAATTAATTAAGCAAAGTCTTTTGGTAGAAATCACATAAGATAAATTTTGGCCGACGCATTTCGAATCAACAAGTGATAATTGTTAATAATAATTATCATTATTAATATTAATGAGATCAATTTAAATTTATCAAAATTTAAGAAAAGTGAGATATTATTTTTCTTCGAGGCTTTATTTCTATTAAGGAATAATTGTAAAAAAATATTCATAAATTAAATAGTTGTAACAAGTTAAAAGGTTAAGGAGGTTGTATTATAATAGATATTTTGAAGTTATAATAAAACTATAACAAATTCATTAATATGCTAACAAAAACACCTTTAGGATGTTTTTTCCTGTAAAATTATCAAATATAATATTTGACTTATAATTGATAAAAATATCTTGAATGAATTGTCATGTAACTTAATGAAACACAAACTAATATCATAATATACATATTTATTTAAAGTCCAATTTATTGTGCTATACAATACTGAGTTGTTGTGCAAACCTGTTATATCGGGTGGAATTTCCATGTTGGTTGGGATTGCTCTATTATTGATCAGGACTATTATGCTGGTCATTGGTATGGAAGCCTTCGTTTTCCAAACCAATCCTTTCTAACTTTCCTTACAAACCATGCTAGTCCGACTAGCTATCGAAGTCACTCCTATTCCCAGTGCTCTCAAATCTATAATCCTTAGTGGCCTACTTTGACCATTGTTGATGATCTCCTCCTTTGAAATTATAGGTCGTTGGAACACCTTCTGCAAGGTGCAACACATTTAGGATCCTCAACTTTTGTCATTTATTGTAGTTTAGCACATACAAAATTTTTCACCCTTAGTTTCTTTGTGCTAAAGTGTGAAGCATATCTAAGTAGTTTCATGAATCTAGCCCTGTAGTCTTGTATTAATCTACCTCTTTGTCTTAAGGCATTGAACTCATTTATTTTCAATGAATTCTTCTAATATATAATTCTCGTTGAACTTTTTTTCAAACAATTCAAAAGACAACTTTTAGATGTACATACGCAACTATGATAGAAGAGTATTCCACCACAATAGCAACCTCTCGTACAATTGGAACACACCCATCCTAATATTAAGGTTGGATATGTAGTCTATTAGGGAGAAACACATTGCAATATTTTACAGCCATACTCCGGTCACTTTCTTAAACTCTCAACAAGTTCACGCTAATAACAAAATATAAATATTAGCACGCTAATAAAAAAATATAAATATTAGCACTAGGACGATCGTCCAATATTAAAGTGTATAAGATTTATTTATTTTTCTCTTAGACTAGCCCTCTATAATCAATATCTATCTATTTATCTATCTATCTATCTAATCCACTTGTCTTTCCATGCAATGTTAAAAATTTCTAAAATCCCAATTTTTTCATTATCCATGCTCTCATGTGTGAAGTTTACTCATACTGTCAAATAATTTCATTTTCATATTTTATTGAAATAACTAATTTCATATATTCATATTTCCTATAATTTCTCTTAGTTTTCCTTTTTATCTCTTTTACTATTGCTAAATTAGTGCTTGTTAGTTGATATAAATTCAATTATCTAATGGGTCATTTTTGCTGCAATATGGAAGGAAGTGTTATACCACCATTCAACCAAAGGTAACCACTTAACCCATTATGTTTGTTTATCAGATACAAAGCAACATAGATATCCTTCCAAACATTTGTTCAGTATCTCCATTGGTAGATCAGATTGAGGATGATAAGATGAGCTATGAGCTAATTGAGTACCCAAACAATAAAATAATTTTGTAAAAAAAATTCTAGTTAAAATGGGATCTCTGTCACTTATAATAATCTTTGGGCTTCCATGTAGATTTTGAATTGTTTCCATAAATGAAATAGAAATTATACTAGTATTTAAATGGATGAGATAATGCAAAAAATGTCCATACTTGGTAAGTCTATCAACTACCACCATGATGACACTC